>JAAGAY010141826.1:0-90669 GCA_011801015.1 Ardeotis arabs | reverse complement strand
GGAAGGTAGTAGAGATAATGTTAAGCTCGGGAAGAGGGAGGGGTGGGGAGGAGGTTTTTTTTTTTATCTTGTTCTCTGTCTCATTATCCTGCTAGTTTTAGTAGCAATAGTAATTTAGTAATAAATGAATAGTTTTGCCAAGTCGAGTCTGGTTTTGCCCATGACGGTAACTTTAAGGATTTTCTCCCTGTCCTTATCTCAAACCTCGAGCCGTTTTTCTTCTATTATCTCCCCCTGTTCTCTCGGACGGTGGGGGGAGTGAGAGAGAGACTGCGTAGTCTGGTCCCGATCCGGGCTGAACTACGACAGGCCCTCAACTTCGTCTGTTCTCCTCCTAAATATTATGTCATATATTCTACAGATAGCTCATGCTCAAAATATTTTATAATCTGCTTCTTAAACTATTTATACAATTCTTATTGCGTTTAACTGTCCTGTGCCTATGTACGCACACCTCCACAGAAAAAAAAAAAAAAAAAGAACAACAATTTAGAATTAAAAGCATCTCTGTTTTATCTTAAATAGCTTTACAATCTTGCTGAGGGTTTTGGTTTTTTTAAGATCATGCCTTTTTTCAAATCAATATGTATATTTTACCAGGATCAAAAACTCTTGTCATACTGACATTTATTGCTAAAATAAATATATTAGTTTTTCACTACTGAACAGTGGTATCTGAAACACCCAAACAATCCAGACAACAGGAAACATCAATGGTAATACAGAATATAACGAGGTAAATGTGAACTTTTATTTATTTTCAACAATGAAGGAAAAAAAAAAATGTCCAAATCCCAGTTACAAAGTATAAGAACTACTCATCTTTACCCCTGGCCATTTGTGGGTGATTCCCAACATGAATCTTTCCCAGTTCCACATGGTCCTCTTGCCTTACAGCAATATGATGTATGCATGCTTTTAACTGTTTTCTGTCAAGATTTGAAAATTTCATGTCTGACAGGTTTTAGTTGTACATAGCAATTTTGAAAACATGCAGCATCTATTTAAAGGTGAGTGTAACTGTTTAGATTTGCTCAGGAAGAGATGGATTATTTGGCAGACTGAATTTAAGACTGTCAAAACTGCACAACCAGTGTAGTTTAGCAGATGGATATCAATACCGGATGCATTGTGAAAAGAGGAAAATTTCGGAAGTGTAAATTTCTATTTTATATACACTATCAACTTTTGAAGGCCCAGCTGTCCCTCTGCACTCCTGATCCCAGAATCTCCTGGCATCCTGCTTTGTTTCAGCAACAAACTTTAAGTTAACTGCAAAGAGAAACCTAATCAAAGTTACACGCTAAAGGTAACTATTTAGGGTTTGGCTAAAATACCAAAAGATAACTCAAAAGATTAGCGAACTGTACACTATTAAGAGTAATTTTCTCTCTAGCTTTTGTCTCTTTGTCGGAATGCTTAAGTATGTAAGTACACAAAGGGTGCACAGCAAGCTCATCTATGAATATAAGACTGCTCGTGCATTAATTTTATATATATACTCAATCCTTTCTTGTTAAATAAGAAACTTGACAAGAAGCATCAAAAAAATTCGTAGTGCCCTAGATGTGCTAGACTGCTGTTGGCTGCAGTGTATTGCAGAAAGCCACCAAATATATGCAGTATATGCACCACAGAAATTACAGGTATGTGCAGCGCCATTGAGGCAACCACCAATCAATTTCAGGGACTGGTGAAAATCTTCCCCTTCCTATGCTATTGATGGATCCTGACCTTATTGCTTATTTTTAAGCTGGTTTTAAAAGCTTGCAGTAAAGAATTGGCATGCATCTAGAGGGTGGGCAGATGACAAGCTACTCAAGCACACTGATAGCATGGGAGCCAAAATACAGAGGCCAAGGTCATAAACTATTTTTTGAACAATATCTACACATTTGGCCACTGTTTAACAAAGTACAGCAAAGACTATTTTAACTCAGAATGCAAAAAATGTTGACACTCTCCTGTGTTCATGTTCTTACTTAATCTAAGTTTAGGCTTATACTGCTGTGACTGGTAGCATCACTGCTTTTCACGTGCTGTATTTAGTGGAAAAAAACCAAACCAAACAAAAAAAAAAAAATCTCCACAACAACCAGAAGCCACTAACAATATATATTAAGTATTACTGAACTGCGTAGCGCTCTGACCGGGTTTCAAATGGAGAGCGGCTTAAATGAACTTTCTGCTGGTATTAGACCATAGTCACTATAACGTTTAAATTAATTCGTAAAACAGGAGAAGTTTCTGTGAGTGTAATTACAGATGTGTGGACGGTGTTTAAATGAATGAGTCCCATGTCTGTACACAACACCACTGTAAATATTGAAGAGATTACAAGGAATCACGCATTAAAAGACAAATTCCTTACCCACTCCCACCGATGCACCACAACAGCTTTTTACCTTCCCACACCTCCCAGCTAGCCCATGCTCTCAAAGAGCCTTCCCAGCAGCCTCTGATGAATAAGTTGCTAGAAGCCATTGGAAGGTGGATCACTGTGAAGAAACATCACCCCAAAGAAACACGCACGGAAATTTTGCCAAGTGGGAAACTGCTGAGAGAGAAATGGCATTGTTAGCGCGTTGGAGCATCCAAGCAGCTGCGCCTGGGCCTTGGCACTGCCAGTGAAATGTCAATAGAGTTACTCCAAATGTTTCAAAGAATCAGTATTGCAAAAAACCCAACAATTGCTACCATCTAAAAATACAGAAGTAATTAATCCTCGTTCCCCCTTCCTCCCCCAACCCCGGGCTCCTTCAGCTGCGTTTACACTTTCCATTTGTATTTTGCCATTTAGGCTGCCAGTCGAACTTTGCTATGAAACATTGACAACCCTGTGTTCACAGGATACTTATCTGTCCTTGTGTAATTAACTGGATAGCTCAATTACTTGAAAAAACAAAGAAAATTAGCAGACTCCTATTTGGGCTATACAGACACAATATGTACAAATCCTACGATTTCTCTTCCACTCTACAATCCCTGGATCTTATCACAAAGCACATGTGCCACATTTATCTCAGATTTGCTGGTCTTGTACTGGGTGGTGGTGGAATAAAAAATGTAAAGATTAAGGTAAATATTCACTTGGAAAAACTGTGAACTGAAGTGCAGGGCTCTGAGTGTGTTTAAAATAAGAAAAAGTCATGGTCAAGTGATTGCATAAATGAACTGAAGATTGAACGATGTGAAAATCACCAATATCTTTTTTCGCCCCAAGCTTGTAAGTTTTGCTTAGAAATAAAATAGTGGAAGGAAAAAAAAAAGGTAAAAAGTGAGATCAAAATTTCTGTATCAAAACATGAATATTTTTTGAGATGTCATCCATTCCTTTATTAAGATAGATTTCAAAATCCATCTCCTATCAGGTCTTTCCTTGATAATGGGAACATTTTAAAGAATTCTGAATTACACTGAAAATATTCTGCACAGCTCTAACCAGAATACTCATGAGTGCTGATTCTGTCTCTTCTATGACAGTTACTCCCTCTACAGCTTTTGGCAAGTGGCTAAGGATGAAACTTTATTAAAGTCAAAGGGTATTTCAGGGCTGCTTTAAATGAGGCCAACATTTCCTAATCTGATCATTCCCATCTACACTGAGGCAATAGGAAATGTCTGAAGTGTAAGATCTTGTAACATAAAAAATGATATTCTAAAGTGCAACATTTTCAGTCCTAAACTCTCGTTGCTCTAGTAAATAGGTACTTCATGATCATCGGAGATCACCAGTATTGTTTTTCTTAATTACATTTGCAAGTAATTAACGCCATTGCTGCATTCCTGGATTTGTAGTATTCCCTAGATGTTCCTATACTGAGTAAAAGGGGAATACTGTGGTAACATAATCTAATTGCAAAGTCAAATTGTAAAGATTTTTAATAGCAACCACTCTATAGCACTTTTAATTTTCTGTCTGCTTCACAAGCATTAAATAATTATTTCCTAACATTACCCATGTGAGTAAATTACATCACTTCTGTCTCTAAGCTCGGTAGCGTATATTCTCACTCTACCGTAATGTTGAACACGTTACGCTTGAGAGGCGTGTATTTCAGACGCAGAGGCTGACTACCTGTGTTTCAAATGAGTCCTGTTACTGAGTTGTATAGTATCTTTCCAGCATCATCCAGGGAAATCTGTTACATGATCTAGCTGCAGGACCGAATCAGATTTCTACACGCAGAGAAGGTTTGAATGAAGATCTTTTCAAATTAGCAGATGAAAATTTAGGAAATAATCTGATGCCATATGCTTTACTCTCTTTAAATTTTAGCACTTCAGATTCTAAATACCTGCTGTGAAAGGCATATTTTATACTGTTATCCCTAGGAGACAAATTAAGGTCAAATTTGATGCCACAGGAAGAAAGAAACATTGTAAGGACATACATGAAATAATTGTCGCTATATGAAGAAGGACAGGCCTTCTTGGGCTCCACTTAAAATATATTCCTTATAGGAAAATACAATGTTCTTTTGCAGATAAAGTAAGGGAGAACAGATCTTTAATCTTTCACAAGCCGATGACAATTTTATTAGCAAAGGGACCTATGCAAGACTTCCCACTTTCTCTTGGAGCAAAACCTTTTTGAACCATATACTACTATGTGAACTTCATAATAATTTGCTATGACAAGGGCAGATTAACAGACTACTACTATCTGCCCTGTATCCTAACAGAAATATGGGCTATAGCAGTTCAATTTATGTGTGGGAAAGTGGGGGACTCACAAAATGGATTATCTGCAGGAAGTCTGAAAATTTTTCTTCAACACAACTCAAATTTTCCTTAGAAACACCTCACAAACAAGTAAACAACTAAACTTTTCCTTTGGATGTCTACCTATTTCAGTTCCTATAGAACTATAATTTAACAAATTATTTTTATTTAAAATCTTTGGTACATTTTCCAAAATGACAGATTTTAAAGAAAGGGAGTCACTGTAATTATTTACTTTGAATTCCTGAACAACACAAAACACTGGATTCCTTTATTCTTTTGGTGTTTTCTCAGTTTTGTGTTTGGTGGTTTTTTGGTGTGGTTTTTTTTTTTGTGAATACAGAATTATTTTTAAAAAAAATTCTAGTCTTGATTTAAAACTACCATAAGAAAGGATCTTCCAGTACTTAATTATTTTACGGATTACATCTGGGCTTTTTTTTTTTTTTTTAACTTCTCATTTCCAGTCAAATTCGGTTCCCAAAAGTTCCTATGCTTGCTCCTCTTCTGTGAATGCTGATGAGGACAGAACTGGACCTGTCTGGGGACAGGCACACATATAGATGAAGTAATGGATGTAAGAAACATTTTGGAATTAGGATATTCAGCTTTCACACAGCATAAACAACATTGAAAGGATGGAAAATGGACTCTACACATGCAAGTTAGGGTTACAAATGATTTCATAAAACGCTTATATCTTACGTTGGTAGTGTCCAAATCAAGAGCGGGGAGATGGTTAATGGAACAAAATAAAGTTTTTGATTGAGGTTAGCAGGTTTTTCTTTGAGATCTCACAATATTTAACTCAAGTATATTGTATGGCATTGATAATCTGCCTTTTTAAAATCTACAAGCATTCAGTCTTTAAAATTGGCTTGGGAGTAATTTGTTTCTGTTCAAAGGAAGTTTTCTTTCTGCCTATCACCTGGACAGAAGCCTAGTGAGCCTAGCCAAGTGAAACTTGAAATTTTTTTCTCTATTTAGATAATGGCCCCAGTTGTCTTTCAACAGAGTCTGCCCTATTTGGTTCAGACAAAAATAAATGAATCAAGTTTAGAGGGTGAGTTAAGAAAAATCACAATGAAACAAGATTTACTATGTGTTCTAGTCCTATCAAAGACAGAGGCTTGAAAAAAGAATTTGAAAAAATTGTTGTTAAGAGGTTAATGTGTTTGTCAGACTCTTAAATTGTGTTGCCCGTAGACTCAATGAAATGACAAATTGAACTATAAAGAAACATACAAGAAATCATTATTTAAGCTACATATTGAATGACTGGCTCTCACTGGTTTCTGCAGTATTTTTGTAGACTCAGAAGGTTCCAGTACATACTCTGGATCACCTGTATCCTATGGGAGTTTAATAAAAGAAAGGATCTCCTTCTCAACTTTCTAACACTCACTCGAGAGAAATGTCTGAGCTCTGACACTCACATCCATTTTAATTTTATCTATCCATCACATTTATTTTTCCAACAATGATCAACATTAAAGATGTAGAAGACTTTTTCGATGAAATTAAATCAGAGCAGAAGGAATGTAGGAGGCAGGAAGGAATAAAATTCCAAACTAAATCATTCTTGGTTTTAACAGAGATAATTTCTTATATATGAGAGATATGTAGGGCCTACCTATATGAAACATTATACAGTGGGAAACTTCTCAGTGCACTGTACTTTTATATCTGCTTCCTATTTAATTTTTCTGCAATTATTTTAAAACAAGCAGAATACTCAAACACATCAATACAGCAAAATTAGGCAAAGTAGCCTTATTGTAGAAAACTGACAAAGACTAATGATAAACTATTCTAACCTTACTGTACTTGAAATCTTCTGAGCTCATTCAAGCCACCTGTATAACACTGTCTCTTCCCTTATTTCTGCCCAGAGATAAGGCTTGACTTAAAAAACAAATCTCTGCTGGTCTGTCATTCAACTTCTATCAGTATTACACTTCCCTCTGCACTCCACTTGTCCCTCCACCTTGGGCCCTTCTTGTATGTTTGATTTCTACACCTCTTCTTCTGTGCTCTTTTTCTCTCCTCCCAGTTCTGTTCCTGTTTCTATATGCTTTTCTCCTTTCCGTTGTTGGGTCCATTCTGATTTCACAATGCTTTGCTAATTAACAGTCACAAAATTCCTATGAGACTCATGCTGAATGGCAATGCCTGATACATAGGTAAAATTAAAGAAAGAAAGTCTAATTAGTTTGATCAGGCCCCCGCAGGATTAAAAAACAGAGGTGCTACTAGGGCATAGATATCCCTTAGTGATGTTTCTCATTCCATAAGTAGAACAGGCAGGTATGTATGTATCAGCTGCAGCTCTGGGACTGTGAGCATTGGTGGCAGCTTGACAAGCATCTTCTCCAAAGCTACCATTGCTCTGTACTTTTCTCAAGTCTTGTACAAAGCTGTAGTACAGGCAATTTATGATTTCTACAAAGAAATCAATATGAACACTTTTTAATATTACATGGTCACATTCCATATTTACGGCTTTCCAATACAAGGACTGATACATTACTGCTAAAAATGGAGTTTCAGTGTCAGGCTCAATGTACTAAAAATCACGGTAGCAGCAGAGACATTGAGCTACGAGATAAGTAGACTTCCAGTGTGAAGGCCACCTTCACTTCACACATCTGCTCTCAGAATTTACTTATAAAGAACCTCTACTTGCATGGGAACGTCCCGAGTTTGATATAGATGAGCAACAAAAAAGCCAAACAAGAACCAGTTCATCTAGGGAAGGGAAGTGTTATTCACATACCCACCAAATATGTTTGCCCATGTAAACCCTTCTCTTGCTTTTCCGCTGTTCCCTGACTGCAGGGGTTATTAGTTTTTACCTGCAGCACAATGCTGGTCAAGTTATCATCCTTGTTACTTATTTTCGTCATATTTTGGGGACATCGTGAAACAACACACACTGAGCCTATTGTTCTCTCAAGAGTACGAGAAACTGATAGCCATTGCTTGCACTTCATTTCAAATAGCCCATCAAATGGCTGATTAGGGAGCAAACCTCGTAATTTCATAAGGGTAATTGGATACATTTTCTTCTATTGCAAGCAAATTGCCCCCTGGCACAAGAATTTTAAAATCTTTGGCAGCAGACCTCCTGAAACCCATCTGTGTTAGAAATTAATTTTTTGCTTTGGGGCATACTATATTTACATATTTTGTTTTATTTCTCAGTATTTAATCTAGTGAGAAAAGAGACTCTTAGGGCAAGCACTGAAACTTCTCAACAGATTTTACAAAAATGTAGGTCTCCAGAAGAAACTGGCCGAACTAATACAGCCAATAAGGCAAACTGGAACTGACTTGACTTTTATTAGGTGGTCAAATGTTAATTTTAAGCACACTTATTTTAAAACATCTATTATTTATGATATTATACTGACAGAGTATCTGATAACATTTGTTACAAATGCAAACTGATGACTCTTCTCTCATATGCTTGCAATTTCCCCAAACTTTCCTTTGGTGAAATCTGCCATGCAGGGTCTCCTAGCAACGCTGAATTCCTGTTGTTTTCACACATTTTGTTTATTTCATAGAAAGAAATTATAAAATAATCTTGATAATCAGAACACTGAACACTTGAGCACAGACTTATTTCTCCTCATTTAGGACTGTGGTCCTCCTGACTCCTTCCCTAGCGACATCAATGGACAATCCAGATGGTAAACCCTAGGGTAAACCTGTATTAAACTCAGCTGGGTTGATTCAACTTTCTTGGTTTGCTTATGGTCAACATTCCTCTTGCAATTGTGGGGTTACAATAAAATATAAAGAGCAAGTTATAATTTCACCTGCGCAAAAGAAATATTTAAAACATTCATGTGGATTTGTGGATTTGTGGAAAAAGGCAAGAAGTGCAAGTTCTTTGAAAGTGAAAGCATAGTTCTGTAAATAAATAACATAAATACTTAAAGGATTTGCTACCATGAAATCTCCTAGGCCCTGCATACTTCTTAATGCAGAAACATGTCAGCCTACAGAAAAGCTTCTTCATACTAAGTGCTATGTGTGCAGAAGAGAAACACTCACTGTAAAAGCCTGACCTCTGTTGTGGGAAACTATCACTTGTAAGGCACCAACCACTTGAAAAACTAACAAAAAGTATTCAAGGTTATCAAGGGTGTAAACTATGAAAAACCCAGGCTATTAAAAAAAACTCTGAAACTCAGATGAGCAAAGATGATTTACAGAGCTGACACAACTCCAAAACCTTAAGTGGAAAAAGCAAATCCGACATTTCGAAGGACACATGTTGTGAAAACGATGAACTTCAGGGCATAAGCTTGTTCCCAGATGAGGTTTGGAACAAATTATTTTCTTGTGCAGCATCTGGCACGGTCTACTGCCAAAGAAAAGAATACCCAAGTAGCTGAGCTACTGTTCTGCTTGGCAATTTCTATATTCTGAATTACTTGAGGAGGTGATACCTACATACCACCCTGGTATGAAGTATCCATGGCGCCAAGGACAAAAGGAAATTCCTCTGAAGGACAGATATCAGAAATTACTCATTATTACAGACATAAAAGGACAGAATAACCCAAGCTGTTATAAATAAAAAATGCCTGAAAAAGAAATTCCAGCTGTAAAATACATGAGCACTGTGAAGTTGTCTATTCGTATGTCCGTCGGTTGGCTATGGTAGAGCTGTGTGAATGATATTTATCAGCCAGATGTGCCATTAGCCTCCCCAGGCAGACACAGAGATGTAACTGCTGGGGCTCACACAGACAGGAGAGCACGTGGTTGCTGCCTGCAGGGACAGGCAGGTCTGGGCTTGGCACCACTGACCCACACCCTCAGCAAAGTGTCACAGGCATGGATTACCCGGGAGGCATAGCTCCAGGATGTGAAAATCATCGGATGATAAAATGAGTATTCTCCACCAATTTCTCCAACTATTTTCATTTTTACTTTGTATATTGTAATTTCCCCTCATTTTCCAAATTCTGGATAGGGTGCCAATATTTCAGTCTTCATATCTCAAGTTTCTGGCAGTCCTCCCCCAAACTTTAACCCCTGTGAGGCCAGCATTGAGCCTTTAAAACTGGATCAACTCAAAACCAGTCTTTTCCAGTACTCTCCCACAACGTACTAAGTGGGTAGGTAGATAAGATAAATTACCATTACACGCCCTATATGTGAAATCTAAGGGTGTATCAGTAACTCTATGTCAGAGTCACACAGCAAGTAGCTATTTTAACCATTCAAGGTGGAGCAACCTTCAGAACTATGAAATAAGAAAATGGAAGTAAACTTCAGGGCTGTTTGGACTAAATACCTCACTAGCACTGAAGGACAGAAGATAAGCAAACACAGAGAGAGAATCCTTCTCCCCGCCAAAAAACACAGCACTGAAGGAGTAGAAAAGGAAAACCAGTTTACTGTCTGCATCTGGAAAAAAAGCTGGAACCCGATTCAGGGCAGGAAGTACTCTGATAAACTCTGTGACGAAATTATCTGCTACAAAATAGAGCATCCACTTCACTGCGAGCAGATGTCCTGATTTTTTGGACAGAAAAGAGAAGAATAGTTCAGGATGGCCAGAGCAAAGCATTCCAATGGTTTTTCTGGCCAGAGAAATCACTGTGATTATCTGCTAGTTTTGCATAAAACAGACATAGGATTTTGTTGAGTATTTTCCACATCAGCCCCCGAAACTTAAGAGCTAAACATAACGAAAGAGTGCTGATCTAAGAAGAAGTTTCCAGTTAAAAAACTGAAAAAAAAAATTCTAAAAAATACATTCAGAAAATATTAATACATTTAGGAAAGAATTGATTAAATAACTAAAACCCCTAATTTACATAAAGTTGACAAATTAAGCAGTAAAATACACCGGGGAAAATTTAACCATATTTTGTGACATACACAGTAGTATTACTGCACCATATTAATATGTCTTAACAGAATAAGTATGTTGGAATCCCTGCTTCTCAAGATAAGGGAAGAAGGAAGAAATACAAAAGTAAATACACTTCTCTTAGGAACTAAACCAATGAAATATTCTTTGTCTTGTGTGGCCATGATGGTGTTATGTTATGAATATTAAAAGAGCCTAGAAAAATTCCTATTTTCCAAAAGATGAATTTTAACAAATTCAGAACTGCAGACACTTTTGGTTTATGAATGTGATGTTCAAAAATCTAAAGTGTTTTATATAAATCTTAAACAAAAACATGTACAACAAAACAAACCAGATGTGCGATGAGAAAGGAAAGCAAATTTCCCTCTGAAAGAATAGTTTCATGTTATGCATATCTTAAATGCTCTAGTAATTCATTTGCATTTTCATAATGTTTGTACTCATAGCATAAGTCCCAAAAATAATCTAGAAGGAAATTACTATACCTGCAGCTTTTTGCAACATTTGCTCATGAAAAAGATTAGGCTTTTACTAATTCTTCAGTAATTTAACAGTCCCAGCATCCTGCTTCTTTCAAGTAGGAAAAAAAAACATTTGTTTGGTTTTGCTATATTGAATATATTCAAAAAGGAGCAGTATACAAACTGTCAGTAATACAATTATTAGATAACATTCCTGAATTTTAAAGTTATGAAAAAGTAACATTGATTTTTTTTTTTTTGGCCAGACTTCAGTGAAAAAAAGAGGTATAATAGCCTCTATGAAATAAACCACATAATCAGATTAGCTTTAGAGCACTGATTACTGTACTTCACATGCAAATAAAAGCCAAAGAATAATTTATTTGATGTACTAGTTAAGCTAAAAATGCAGAATTGACAGATTATGGAAGTTCTTTGATCTTTTGTAGGTGTCCAATATACTCTCAATGGTGCTTGATGAATGACAACAATTCATACTGTTTTAAAAATAAATCTATGCACAGGGTTTTTTTTTAGCTTTAAGTTTATGCTTTCATTATATAACCACTGCTTTGACTTTGAAGATTTTTTTTTTCCTTATTTAAACAACATATTTTATTCTCATCTTAAAATGCAGAATGAGGAGCTGAAATAGGTTTATAAAAGGGGAACAAAGTTGACTCAGACCTTTTTTAAAGAAGATATTAAAAATATGGTTAGCAGGGTAAGATTCTCATTTACTTTCCTTTTCAAAGCTGATAAAAAGTGACAAGAGTCAATTTGGGTTCATTCTTGTAGTATCTAGGTACATTTTTCTGAATGTCAGGTTCTGTCAAGGCCTGCCTTCAAATTTGCCTCCCATTTCCTATTCTCTCTTTCACTACAGGAAAAAAAATGCATTAAATATGAAGTCTGCAGTGTTTCTTTAAATTACAGAACCATGATTCATTCCACTGGTGACTTCTGGTCTGTAGTGGACAAAAAGGTTCTTTATTTCAGGTTTCTCATACAAAATTTCAGAGACAGGAAGCGGGAATCTCCAGTCGGCATGCAAGCTGTACTTGAAAATTAATGTAGAGTAACCAGGCTAGCAAGATAATGGGGGCAAGACATTCAGCCCAGCTGAAAATACATTTTCAGACAGCTATTGAGGTTGGTAAGACAATGAAGAGAGATTTTACTTCACAAACTGTTCTTTATTTATTTAGCTATGCTTTGAATTTGCCCCCACAGGAATCTTTGATATGAAACAATTCTGTTGGTGCTGCACTGTTGAAATTTGGTCATCAATTCCAATAGAGCAGAATGGACTGGGCCATTCACATTCAACAAGGCTCAAGTGAAAAAGATTTAACGAAAAACCTGAATGTACTTCAGGGAAAGTGAGAGAGATTTACACTTTCAGAAGACATTTTCTTCTTCTCTTTATTTATATAATTTGTAATGTTGTTTCCTGGAATAAAAGAAAGCAACCAAAAACTATTATAAAATTTGAGCTTTTAGTTATATTCTAGAGAGAAAATGGTAAAACCAGACCAACCACCTGCACTAAGAATGTTATTCCAAGTGTATTTCACATGCATGTAATCATAATTCTCTCAACATCTATGATCACAATACAATATCGGTGTTTAAAAATAACTCGGTGCATCTTTATTTTTTTTAATTTCTTGGATGTCAGAACTTAGATCTTCAATATATTTTCATCAATTTGTTTTTTGACCACACTGAAAGTGATTTTAACAAGTCAAATTTCTGCTTGGTAATGTAATCACTTAAGCATCAAGAGAACAGGATTGCAGCAAATCAGCTAGCTAATTCGAGGGGGTCAGGGGGGAGGGTGACGTCAAGATTTTTACTGCTTCTGAGTTTGTGTGATTTTATCCTACAATCCCACGTCCCATGAAAGAGGTAGAGAGAGAACTAGAATGAGTTTTACTCAAAGGAAGATGTCTCAAGAAGCAATTAATTTTGTAAGCAGTTGTACTAATTAAACCACCTTTCCTCTGCCTACCACATCCCCGGCAGCTGAGCCACAGTTCTCTCGACTCCTTTTTTTACTTGCCCCTACTGCGTTATTTCTGCTCCTTCACTGCTTCCCTCCAACAGGTCACCACCCTCCAGAGCCATGGTCCCTGCAAGCCAGAGGTTTTACTCCAAAACCTCATTGCAGAGTCTTCAATCAACCCCCTCAAATCTGTACTTGCCAAAGGTAACGTGCCCTGGAGATAATTTCTAACATAGATGTGAGCCTGTTCCAGTATGACTCTTAAGCTGGAGGACAGGACAACTGTCCTAGCAAGTGAGCCTGATAAACATTTTACTTTGGTCAGCTCTTTAGGATGTGAAGATCTCGGGACTGTTTCTCTCAGGAATCACAATCCAAGTTATCAGCTCTTGGTAGTGGAATTCACTGTCAGGCATGTTCTGAAATTAATTTCATCTCAACTTACATTGAAATACAGTTTTCATAGGCTCTCTCAACTTCACTATGAAGGGCCGTATTAGTTAAGATTCCTGATGTAGTTTTATGCCTTTTAATGTCAGCTTGATTGTGGTTTTTATTCACATAATTTTTATACTTGTTAGTGGGTTTCGCTCTTTGGCCTCCTTGGCATTTGTGCCAGGGCACCACATTAAATGTCGGTTTCAAGTTAACGCTAGAACAAGACCTCAGCGTTTAAGAAAACTGTAAAAGGGGCATCGATGGCTATAAAGACTCAGCTGCACATTTCTGCTTAAATGTTAGCACCAGAAACAATCTCTTTCCATGATTAACTACTCTCACATGACCTTCTAAGTTGAGCTCATGAGGGATTTTGTGAAAAACTGTGGTCTTGAGCATGCAACAGTGACTAAATTCCTCACAAATCACATATGATTTACATAAATGAGTGTCTCAGCTCTTGCAGTCAGCACTAGACCTCGTTACTAACACATGAAAAATGCACTCCCAGACTTGGCACGCAGCTTTTGCAGCTGCCAAATGTACTCCCTGCGAGATGAGAGCAGGTTGATGAGGAGGGCAACGAAAACATTTTCAACACTGCTAGCGACAGGAAGAAGAATGAGAATTCAGTTTATCTTGTTAGAGATTTTCTGATCATATTAGTGATTTCATTATGCTGTTCATAGAGACCAAACCTTTAAAAATGGCATGGAGCTCAAAAATGCCCCATGAAAATTGCTGCTATAAATCAGACTCGCACCACATTAGCAGCACAGGAACTATACAATGTCATGAAAATACAGACACTCCCTGTAGTTGGTGTTTGAACACCCATTTGTACGGATATTCACACAGGTGAACTTGTCTCCATTCCATAAATTTATTCTAGGATCTGGTTGGTGGCATGGCCTGATTCACCACAGCCTATGGGCCCACCTGCTCTTGTGCTTTCAGGCAAGCCCTGAAAAACAAGGTGACTGAGCAGATGTTGGAGAGAAGGACTTGAGAGCAATAAGTGCAGTTCAGCCATGATTGAAAGAGACCCAAATTCTTTTAAACGTTCAGAAAGTTTCCAGCTGGATAGAAGAATTTTAAAAAGAGAATCTCAGAATTCATAGTGGAATAAGAAAAATCTACACTGGATGTTGTTTGACTATTAAGACACCATCCTTCATAATCAGCTTGATAGGTGCCTGAAACAAGGTTAGAGGAATGCTAACCATTTTTCTGCATGTTTCTAAGACTTGCTCTTTCTTTTGCGCACGTATCCATGATCTGTTTAATTTCTTTATTAAGATTGGTTGACCTTCTCTTTCTCTGTCTTTAAAATAATTTAAAAATCCTCCTACACCTGCACATAATCTCTCTGCCTACCTTAATGTGCCAGATGTTCTCATCTCCTGTTTATTAAAGACTCCAGAAATAAAAATAATAATTAAAAATCACTTTTTGGAGTCATCCCAAATCACTTCTTGTCAAAAGACACTCTCTCACAGCATAGAGATATTGTAACTTACCTAAACCTTTGGGCAATGATAAATCCAATCTATGTAAGAGAAGTGACTGCAGAAGACTCTGCACCATTAGTAAACCTAAATATATTTTAAGTGATGCCTATACATTCAGAACAGGCTATGCTTAAATTCTTTAAAAAGGACTTCTCTTGTGAAGATGCACGCTAAGAGCAGCACAATCATTAATGAAGAAACCTTTACCACCATCTGTTGCAGAGTGATCCTGTAACTGGGGTAACACTATGATAATAAAAAGTTTGATGACATAAATATCTTCACGTCATTACATATATCATTGGTTTTGGTGTCACACAGGAATCTTAGATTTTACATGAAAGGCAAACCAAAAAAAGTAGTAAGGTTTGGAATCCAGGCAGAAGATTTCTGGGAAGTGGGGAGGTAAGTGAGTATTTTCCTTTCGTTTTTAAAGGAAATCTTAAATGAAATCTCAAGACAAAACTCCAGGGACTTCAGTCTATGTTCCAAAGGCAATTACTGGATCAAGGGACTGTGTCCAGTGTCTTTAACAGAAATTGGAGCAGAGTCTGTGAAGTGAAATAAAAACTGTTGATCTGTCTTTTAAACTTCAGTGTATTTACCCAGTCATATTTTTTAAAAGGCAAGAAAATGTGAGCTTGTTCTATCTATAGCTCAGCTATGCCATCTCCTCAAAAATTTGAGAAGAGACACTAGAATGACCTGGACTCTGTACAAGAAAAGGAAATCTCATTTGTCAATACTAACTTAGAAATTTTAGGAACGTCCCATTATTGACTTCATATTAGCTGTCTAAAGAAAAAGCATTTAATCTTCATAAAAGGAGAATAAATTTATTTGTTTTCTGAGATATCCAGAATTCTTTTGTAGCATAAGAAGGGTAAAGATAGAAACAGATATTTGGCTTAGTTTTTCCTGTATTTTGACAATCTACAGAAAAACTGGCAGACAGTGTTTATCTGGAATACAAAATCCTCTCATCCTGGACAGATCAGAACCACGACTCTCCTGGGGTTTTCTAACAAATAACTGGTTTCTGGATTCTATTAAAAAGGAATACCTACAGCAGGAGGGTAGGGAATATCAGCAGCACTGAACACAAGAATGGAAAATCAAGACTATCTGATATGACTGAATAGTAGTGCACAAAGAACATTAATTAGATGGGTTACAATACACAGGACCTACTCAGCAGTCTCCTCTCTTTGAATTGATGACAGCATTAGCAGGAGAGCATCACTCAGCTGCAAAACAGCCCCAGCCCCTTTGATAAAAATTACTGTAGCACATCCCACAGACTGAACATTTTGGCATTACACAGGAGTAAAACGCATTTGAATGTGTCTCAGTGGGCATGCCCAGATGAATCCAGGTAAATTTCCCACAAAATACACAGGAGTATTTAAAAGATTACAGTAATTTCATAGATGAAGCAAACAAAGAATTTGCAGTCTCGGTAGCCTTACATACATAGCCTTCATACCAAAACTTCTTATGTATTCATTTTGTTTGTACTATTACCTAATTATTAGGTGCCTGAAAAGTCACTTGGCCACGAACCGTAAATGTACTGTACGTGTACTTCAAATTGCTTTAGAAGTATCTGAACAAACATCTCCTGTGTCGTACTTGGTTTCACCCACAGTAAATACAATAAGGATGCACCCAAAGCTCGTTATCCGTTATCTTATTTTATTACTGTACCAACGCCATAGTTTCTGCTGCTTCTCCGATATCTCTCTCTGTGATAAGAATTGATGTAAGTTTTCATATTGTTGCCTCATTTTATTTTTCTCTTTGTCTTTAAAATTATGGATATTAAGTATCTTACCATGATATTGGTACCTTGGTTGTATTCTCAGGCACTCACTCACAAGCATGGCACGCTGTGTCTTCACTGTGATGTGCCTTAACCTTTCTTCCTGACAGCAACAGATCTCTCACTGCAACGTTGTATAACAAACAGCAAATCTTTGATTCTGGTGTGATGCACATCGCTTTTCTCTGCATTTGCAACACAAAAGGTGCCCTTACAGCTTGCCTTGCCTGGGCAATTAATGTCCCATTATTGGCAAATTACCTATGAACTCAACTTTGCATGTAAAGCTGCAAACAAAACAACAAATAACTTGTCTGATGTGCTCTTGGTTCAATTCCTTATAATAATCTCCCTCTATTGAGAAAAAATTACAAAATAAATTAAACACTATAGCGACAGAAGTGAAAGAAAAATAAAGAAGTGATATCACACATGTTCATGTGTCGTGGATGATGTGGTATTTTGAGACTGTTATTCATCCTAATATATAAACAAAATATGTGGTGGCTACAATGGCTGAATGGTGGTGGTGGTGATGATATGTACCTGTTGCATGGTTTATCCTTGCCCCCAAAGGATTCTACAACTCTGCAAATATCCTAGCTATATATTAAAAAATATACACAGAACTATTTAACCCAACATTTAATGGATAAAACAAAGCTTACTGAAGTAAACAGGAAAACAACAGAAAAACTCCTGATCTGGATTTTCAACTCAATAGGGTAAGCTATTAAAAATAAACTGCATAATAGTCATCTCAAAAAAACTCAGCCATAGCATTGTCAGCTTGTGTAAATAATAGGCATCCCATGAGCACTGTAACACTGCTGATGCAATCCATTAAAATAAATATCTTTAATAGTACAGATCAGGTAAATAACTATTCCTTAGGCAATGAATGTAGGACCAGATCTTGGCAATTCATATTGTATAACTTACAGAACAGTTTTTTTTTTTTTCCCTTGTTACGTTTCAGCCCCCAAGTGCTCAGTGTGAAAGTTGTCGCCTTCCAGCCCATAAAAATTCGATGAGACTTCACAGAGAAATCCATCCTTGGCACTCTTCAAAAAGGAGAAGCTGTTTTTCAGGTAGACTTACATATTCCCTTCTTTCAGATACTACAGGAGATATCAACTATGACTTGTCCCTTATGATATAGGTAATTTGACTTATCAGACGGTCATACTCCTCTTATATTCATAATTTGATTGTGTATACCCCACTTTATAGATGGCCTACACAGTAGCCAAGTAGCTATTTAGGACTATGCAAATATATTCTTTACCATAATTTTATAAAAACTGCAAAGATACATATGATCATGGAAGAAACAACAGTTACTTGACATGCAAGATGAAGTAAAAATAGCGACACCATATGTCAACGTAATGTTGGGAAAGTATTCAAATACATCAGAAAGTACTGAACTACTTAAATATCAGAATACAATCATATTTGAGAGTGCAAAATGGGAAACACAAACAGCAACTGCTAAGCCAGAGAATGGGTTTTAAAATCTGGATTTGTACATTTATTTGGCCATTGAGTACCCTTCACAGAACATATACTGGATCTGTCGGTATCACAAATTCTCTACTTCTACTCTGTGCAAAACTGATTGCCATTCCTTTGACCATTTAGGGTTCTAAAACATGTGGAAAGATTAATTACTGCCTTTCAATGACACTTTAGCAATAGGAAGCAGTGGAGAGAAAGAGGAATGCGTCAGCTTGAAGAGAAAAGATGAATAGGTTTATGTCACACTTTGATTTTGCAACTTGGCAAAACCACAAATAGAGTTATATAGCCAATCATTAAAAGACCCTTAATTTTATTACAGAGACCTTGGATCAAGATAATTCCTTTCTAACACAGCGATGATGTTGCAGAGTCCTGTAGCGCCTCCTTTTTCTCCCTTACACTATTTAAAAAAAAAAACAACAAAACTTTTCTTTCATCATGACTATTTTTCCTTCATTTCATGTATAGCAAGTAAATATAATAAGCCTCTTTCCGAAAATCAGGCTGGTATAAAATTGTGCATTCTTTATATAATTTTAGGAGAAAAATGGTTAACATTTTAGCCTCATGACTTGCAAATGAAAGAAAATAATAACGCTTAGCAAAAGACATTAGAAGAACACATTCACCATGAATCATACTGCCCTTGAAGGTGCAGCTTAAAAAAGCAGAGAAATAGATTTGACACCACTTGGACTTGCAGCTCGGACATGCTGCATTAAACTGTTCAAAATTAATTTAATCTGAGCATGGAGAATAATAGCCTCTCAGTTCAAGGCTTCTGATAGCAGTAATTTGCACTCGAAAGTACTTCCAAAGGGAAAGAATAAGTGAAGGGCGACTCTCCAAAACTGAGTGAGCAAATGTATTCACTAAATGAAAGCCTCTTGATCACCCTGTAAAAGAGCATTCAGAAAAACGACACATTCTATATCATCTTGTGAGTTAGGAATTTTTTTTCTTCAAACTGCTTGCTGCTACAAGGAGAGATACTGTTCTTCTTGGACTGATGATGGGATAAGAAGCTATTTACTTGGAGCTCTTGCATTTTAACTCAAAAGATGTGAGATCCATTTGCCTTAGAAACAAGCAAGAAAGACTGGCGTAGTAAAAAATCCTCTTATCACGTTTGTAATAAGGCACTTGGTAGACTAATTGCGTATAGGTTATTGGCAGTTCCCCTTGCACTTTTCAGCAGAGGACTGAGAGCTAACTGAAACAAAGTATTAACACACCAGCCATTAAAAAGCACCTTATCAACCCCAAACATGTATATATTTCATATATAAATTTCATATATAAATTCCATCTTCACTTACACATCCATAACTTTCAAATTTCATTCATTGTGCCTGCAACTAAAATCTCTTGATATCAGTTTCATTTCTCACTCAGCTCCTAGGAGGCACCGAGAGCTCAGTGAAAGGGCAATGGAACAGGAGGCAAGAAACACTGTCTCTCTGCTTTAGCATAAGAGACATAATTGGTGTTTTATAGCAGCATCAACCCAACAAAATCTACTCAGGTCACGTGTAGCAACACAGTGGACAACTGAAGGGGGAGAACTTACTACCTTCAAAAATCAAGTGCAAGCAGAGATACCCAACAAAAGAGATGGCAAGGCTCTACTCCACTGTTAGTTTATGGCCTTCATTATGACTTGTCCAGCCCAAAATAACTGTCCCAAAGTATTCTTTAAGCATAAAAGTGAAGTCTTACCTCTATCAAGTCCAAGATTGCTGGAAGTGACTGTGGGAAAACTCACAGTTGTCAGAAGTTAATCAACAACTTTACAAGGGTTAGTGCTGTAGTGAGAACAGGGCTGAAAGAAGAAAGGGACTGATGTTCCTGAAAAACGTGCATTTAGTCAAAGCAAAAGATTTTACAATATTTGAAAGACTTATTTTAGTTTTAACTGGGGTGGAGTTATTTAAATATTTTATGACCTTTTAATCTTTTTTGTTTGTTTGTTTTACAAATTATAAGAATCCACTTTTTGAAGTGGCTGTAAGAAAATCTTAGGAAGAGATACAGAGAAAAAGTTTCATCAAACAGTGGGGGGGTAGATAATGTATTAGTATTCAAGTTTCACTTCCAATCCCACAGTTGCATTACTTTTGCAAATTTACAAGAAAGCAAGCCAAAAGGTCTTTTAAAATTCTCTGGTACCACTTAATTTTGTCTGAATAATTTACCTGCCACTAGCTGTTTGTTCTATAATAATTCAAAGAAAACTGGATATGCCAAAAGTCTGAAAAAAAAAGTGCTTCTAGAATGTATTAAAAAGTTAAAATAAATTGAAAGCCTTCAGGATATTTTAACTCATACACAGCTGGTATGAACAGCATTGCTGATTACTGGCACGTAGAAGACTAAAACTAGTCTAAACATGATGCTTCTAATACCTCCTACCAGATCAAAATTAGAGGATAAACTATGAACCTCCATTATCTTTATGAAAATTATTCTTTGAAGAAAATGCAGGATGCAAATAGATGTAATCCAGGTCTTTGAGGGCTCATCCTTCTATATCCAATAGCTTTCTTACAATATCTAGTTTTCTAGTCCTCTATAATGAAAAAAGGGAAGGATGTATCAGTATTTAAAGTTTGCCCTTTCCAGCACACAGTCCATTTAGTTGGCTAAGTTAATTTATCAAATTCCATTCGAAGTACACTGGTATTTAACCCTTAACTTTGCAGGTGAATTAGCATACCAATATTGAGTGACTTATGGGGAAATCTACCCTGAAAACTAACAAGTAATTGATGTTAGAAAACATAATAAAATACATTATCTCACAATTCCGTTCCTTAAGAATATTAGCTACAGAGAGTAACGTTGAGAGAATAATGACTGGTCAACATTTCAACTAATTACTGTCTTTTAAAACTCAAGTTCGGTTCTACATCCATTGCTTTTTACAAGAGAGGAACATTTAATCACTGTTGCTTCAAATCACTTTTCAAGAATAAAAAGGGAGGCCTACTATAAGAATTAGCTCGTAGCTGAACTGGACTTAAGTCAGAAATATACCTTTCAAGAGAAGAAAAATGGAATAATAGCAACCTACAATCTTAACTCACATTTGACAACATATCAGGAATAACAAGTGGAATGCCAATTGATACCAACCCCATTTTTCTTTTGACACAAAAAATGAGGAGTTAAAAAATGGAAGCATTTTGTCTTATAATATTTTATAATTTACAAAGATTTTTCATTTTTACAGGTCTCGGAGATAAGAACAGATAATTATTAGATATGACACTTAAATTTTGTTAGGCATAAAGTTTCATGGCCCTAGCACATTTTGAAGCAAAAAGCTCTAGCACCGTTGTGAAGAATTAAATGGTATAAAAGGTTTTAGTCTAAACATTATATCTTTGCTTTAAAAGATAAGTGCAGGCAATTAACCCATTCAGTGACCTCTGACTGCACATCCCAGCTAAGGAGCTCCCTCATGGCCCTACACCACTATATCACATTTTTTAAAGATGAACAAAGTAACTTGGACCCAGGGTTCACGCAAGGTTTATGCAATCAGGAGATTAACAATGTTTGTTACCATAAGAAATGAAAGTCTTTGCCTGGGAAAGTGAGATTATATATAAAACTTCTGTATATTCAGTTTGGAGTCATCAGCTGTCTGCAAAATCACAGTGCAAGAGGCTGTGTATCTTGTCCTAGGCATGGTGGAAGGAGTTGAGTTGCATCCATGTCCCTCCCATTACACAGGCACAGTCAAGGGGACTGGAGTTTGAATTCACAGCCCCGCGCTCCTGAAAGGCTTTTGGTTGCATGTCAGGGAAGGGACAGAATTCTGGTGCCTGTTAAGAACTACTTTTCATAAAATAAAATCAGAAGACTCAGTTTTGCAAATACTTAACAAAATCACTTTCCTAAAATGAAGAAATATTGATTGTTTTCACCAGCAGATGGGGAACTATCAACCACAGAAAATTTGAGGAAACCAGGTTATCATCCCTAAAAATGCTGTGGTTCTTTTTGTTTGTTTCTTTGTTTGTACAGGGGAAACTGCCCTGAAAATGTTTATAGACCTTTACCTTCTAAGGATAAGACGGAGAAATGAAGATGCCCACAATGATGATAATTCAGAATGGGATAAACATCTTTGTGAGCGATCTCTGGCATTGCATATCAAGCTTTCTGCGTTCACCAGCTCACCAACAAGTGAGTTCATAGAAATTTAGAAAGTTTATGATCCGTTACAAGGAAGCATCTGTGCAAAATAAATCCTGAGTGTGGGAACTTGCACAGGGAACTTGAAGAGTTATATCCTCTATTGGGAGAAAGTATTAGATCACAAATAACTGCTCAACCAAGACCAGTCAGAACTACTCTAATTTCTGGTGATTCCACCCAATCTACACACCACTAAGTGTTTCCATGTGTGAGCAGTGATAACCAGTTAACACCTACATGGTAACCAAGCCATAGAGATAGATGTGCGCAGGACAGAACAGAGCAGCTGAGGTGAGAATGAAAAACTACTCCTGGCATAACATTATACAGAGAACTAAACAATCCACAAACTACTAAAGCCCAGTCAGGCTTGTAGGCTTGTACACGTATATCTTACTATGAGACAATTTTCATAGCTGACAAAGGATAGATTTTTTTTTTTTTTCAGAACCTGCAAGTATTTATCTTATCTGAACTACTACTGTGCACGAATTACAAAGACAGAAGAAACTGAAAATAATACAAAGTTCTGTTATCAAGCAACAAGCTATTATTCTTCAACATGGCAAAATCAGGATCTGTACTGAAAGCCAACCAACAACTTCCCACCACCACTCCATGCCCTGTTACTTAACACAGAGGGGCTGCAGAAGCTTTGTGGCACCTCCAGGATCATTTCTGACCATGTCTGGATGCATTCTGTGGCAAAAATGCCATCATTACAGATGCTATGGGTCACCCTAGGGTCCCCTCTTCACAAAACTTCTGTGGGTACTGAGAGAATATGGCAAAGCTATGATGTAGGAGGATTCATCACACAGATGGAATTACTTCAAAGGGATAGAGAAACTAGGGGGTCATTTTTCCATCTTAGAAATACTATTAATACAAGAAATAGAATAAGATAAATCTACAGATGTCTCCACATCACCTACAGGTAGTGTAACTAGTTTAACTGTTGGGTTAAAATCTGCAGATTAGATAAACAACAGAGAAAAGCATATAATACTATGAAGAAAATTAACTCTATCCCAGCCAAAACCAGCACAGCCTGCAAATAGCATTTGGCCTTTCTATGAAAAAATAAGTGAATTTTTCCTTATGAAATGACACAGCAGATAGAGTCTGCTTTGTCAGATTAAGAATTACAGAGTGTCAGCACTGTGGACTACTTAAGAAATTAAACTAACAGGTAGTGAAAAAAATCAACGGCCTGATAATATCACAGCAAAAGAGTAATGTTACATTTTCAGAATGTCTCAGTTTAAAGAATAACAGAACAAAACCAAAAACATGAACTATGAAAAATATTCAACAAGCAGATGGTGTGAGAGTAATTTGGGAAGCTGATATCCAGTTAAAAACACTGCCTAATGCCTGACAATGCAAGGGATTGGTGGCATTTCTAATGTAAGTGGATACACTGTGTGTCATGCTAGCTGAAGATCAGCTGCAATGTAAAATTACAGAAAGGAAGCAAAAGGAAAAGAAGCAGAAGCAATTATCACAAAGATGAAATAGAACAGAAAAGTGGAAACATGGAATTGAAATGAAAGCCCGGCAATCAAGCAAAAGTAGTAGGAAAGTAAAATGAAAGTATTTTGTTTCCAAACAATTAATTAGAAAACTAATTTACGATCTTTATCAATCACATCTGAAGTCTACTGGATATGGATCACAAACTCATATTGCTATTATTGTGTTAGTCACCATCCTTTTATTAACTCTATCACTTTATATCACACTTTGTTCATGCGCTTACCTATAATTAAGCACCTCTCTTATGCTCCTCTTTTAACAGTCCAAATCACCTTGAAAATGCTGCAGGGTGAAATACTGACATGCCTCTCAGCACAGATATCAGAGGCAAGTTTAAGAACACCAAATTAATTGTGACTGATTTTAAGAAGGATCCTTCAAGAGCGCATCTGTACTTGACATCATTCCGAGCCTGGCTGAGTTCTGACATCGTATTTTTACCTTGCAGCGTATCTCGCAAACCTTGTTAATCTTTCTAGGGGCATGTATGTCACCAGATCGGTGATAACACATGAACTGCATTTTAAGAAGCCAAATGTCATCTCTCTAGAGGCCTCTCAGCACTTTTAAGAATCCTGATGGACAATCCAGTCCTTTCACTATGCCCTGTCTTGCCCTCTCAAAGTGATTAGCTCCTAGAGAGCTCGGAGAACTGCAACTCACAAAATATCTATTCAGAAACTCTCCCAGCTGACCAAATCTTCACGGATCCTTTGTCAGAATATTCAACAGGGCTTCTGCAAAAAAACAAGTTTTCAAAATATTTTGCCTTCCCATTTTCTCCAAGGAAATACACTATAAAATATATGCCACAGGAATGATCAGTAATTACTTGTATAAAACATCAGCTTTCACTAGAGCTACCCGCCACTTTTTGGGCTTACTTCCATCTTTATTTAGTAAACATTTACATAGTAAATATCCCTCATGGACATTCAGATTTATTATTGTTATATCATTTTTCCTTGCAACTATAACGAAGATTGATTTAATCTCAACAGCATTAGCCCCTTGCCAACTGAATACTGTGTTGTTCTCATAAGTCATGTTGTTCTCATAAGTCAGTAACAAAATTCTTTATGATGGTGCTGTTTACCATTCCACT
This sequence comes from Ardeotis arabs, assembly GCA_011801015.1. Classification (NCBI taxonomy): domain Eukaryota; kingdom Metazoa; phylum Chordata; class Aves; order Otidiformes; family Otididae; genus Ardeotis; species Ardeotis arabs. The sequence goes on along the minus strand of JAAGAY010141826.1, from coordinate 65,431 downwards.
TTCTAAAATATGGACTTTCATAAAATGCAATTTATTAATTTATAGTTAAAAGATCTTCTACACTGAAGAATCAAAGATGACAGGGAAAAAAAACCCAGAAATATTTTTGCTACTTCTTTGAAGGATCATCTAGTGAGCTATGAGCATCTCTCTGCTAAGAACTTTAACGGGTTAAATAATTTATCTTTTCAAATGCACCTGAATTAAACGTCACTGTTCTCATTAAGGTCACCCAGTATCAATTTCCTCTTAACTAGACCATGCACTCAACAGTGTGTTGCTAATGACAGAAATCATTACGATCTTCTCACAAAGCATCGAGTATGGGAGAAGTGGCTATACACTACAACTTTCAGAACAAAAAGAAGGTCCCTTTTCTGTCTTTCTCTTTTAAATTTCTGTCCATTTAAGAGGCACATCTCCATCTGCTCAGGTATTTAAGGAAAGAGTCGATTTTTTTTTGTTTCAAACATGTTGCTCCCTGCAGGGATCGTTAAATGCTAGGAATCCATGCTAAACTGGAAGGATTTATCAAATTTCCCTCCTGGACTTAGATCATCATTAAAATACTTTTCAAATGTTTTAATTACACTTTCCTAGCTGAACCTAAGACACACGACTAAAGCACCACCAGCTTCAGTCTATTCTGCTTTCTTATGGCTTGGACAGCAAAGGCTAAACCGTGCATTCGTATTTGATGGAACAGGGTGAATACAAGCACATCCTAAGATAAAACATTCAGACATAATATTGCAGATGTTTGGCTTAGTGATAGAAGCGTTCCCAAACTACCTTTAGAACGTCACTGAAATTCACTGATAACAAGAATTAAAGAATTGTGACAAAGCTGGCATATGATTTATGGCGTATGCATGATATGTCATATGCAAAATCCTATCATATGCAGGAATCTACATATGGCAGTATTTTGAGATCACTAAGTGAAAAAAAGATTAGACAAGAACAGGGACAGACCAAGAAAAGAAATCAAGAGGTATGGTTGATATTACAGTAGCATATTAATGCATTAGACTACGATGACTTTTCAAACCACTAAATGAAGAGCTGATTATGTTGTCATACTGTGTGTCTTTAATGAAAGATCTAATTGCAAAATTGCCCAGTATTTATTTTTATTTATATAATTGACATTTTAAAACCATAGTGTATAATTATGTGTTGGGCAGAAGTTTATATCTTAGTGAAAATATAAAACTGAGCGTCCTTGTATTGCTGTCAGGTGATTCATGGCAGATACATTCAGTTCCTCAAAAAACTATTGAACAGTTGTACAGAGGGATGCATCTGTCAAGGAATGTGACAAAAAGGCTTTGTTCCAGTCTGGAATTCTCTGTAGGGATCCCTGTATAGCTCAGCTGCCTTCCTATACACAAATTGTTTCTACACCGTTCATCAAAATACAACAAAAAATATATTGCATTAAATACAGTCATAAAGTACATTGGAATCTATTAATACAACTGTCCTGACAGGACAGAAATTATTCCTTTTTCTCAGTGAGCAGAGAGGACAAACCATGATTGGCCCTAAAATTGGACAGACAAAACCTTTAAATAGTTGACTGAAAATAAAAAGTAATCTGGGTCCAGGTTTAAAATTTGTGGTGGTCCTGATATCCTAATTATCTTCCATTTCAAGTTAAATGACCTTTTTGTATCCCCATGTAATTTTGAAAGATGGAAATAAAAATATTTCTCAGCTTGTTTCTTTGTATTTTTAAGCATTTCTAAATCTATCCTTTCACAGGTCAACAGAAATACCTGTCAAAATATTCCAGCTTCAAATATACCTTGCCTATAACATATGTTCTCTACCTGAAGAAGATCAAAAGCTACACAGTGAAAGTGAATTATAAAAGCTTAACTGTAAAGAATAATTTTTCATTTGCTAGCTTTAGATAATTTTAAGTTCTTGGTACGATTCCAATACTTTCAGAAGACTTGTCAACAGCATGGGTAGACATATGCAACTTAGATTAGATAACAAGAGCTGTGAAGACGTAGCAAAGGCAACCTTGAACATATCAAGAACCTAAAGTACTTGATGAAACAGTTAGCCTGGGCTGATGTTCACACTGTCACGTCTTCACTACTACCAAAATAAATTAGATTACGGCTTGGTTATGCAAACTTACTCACGCAGCAAGCAGAACTTTGGATAAGAATGGGAGCTTAACAAAGCACAGGGAGTTTTTCAGAATTTTTAGAGCATTTTTTTCTATTTGATATTTGGTTAATTCACTATATTTTCATAACTGTTTTAGTCAGCTCAATCCGATTCACGTATACGGAGAGAGTTTCACATGATAATGCAGTATTCCAGCTTTTGCTGCAACATAAGAGTAGTTTGAATGGAGTGAGGTGAGGTACAAATCACAGCTGGATTCAGCAGCTGGGCTGAGGACCCCATGCATTAGCTCTGTGTTGCCAAAGCATACTGTTTGCCCCACGACAAGGCAGTGACTGCACTATTGCACACACCGAACCATCGCTGCACTGGTTACACACAATTGCCTTACAACTCACACCAGAAGAAGTGGTATTTCGTCATTACAATCACTGCGTTTAGTAGGATGGTTGCAAATGCTGTTATGCTGGTAGATATCCAATGGGTATCTTTATCAGTAAACACAAAACACTGGGTACAATAAATATATCTATAACACTCCTGTTGCTTTCATGACCGAGCATATACATGCCACTCTAAACAGTTGGATAGAAAACAGCGCTGTTGGGATGCCGTACTTACTGGCTTCTGTGGATTTTGCTGCCAAGTGACTTAATTACAAGGGTAACCAATACCTGTTATTATTCATGCTGCATGTGGATACAGAATCATTCTCAGATGAAGACTCAGCTTCTATTTACGGCACTCAGTATACTTTACCAGTATAGTTTCTGATATTTGTGATGAAATGTTGATGTTTATTATGCATACTGAGTAATACATTTGTTTACAAGCCTAAAGCCTGGAACAAAACACTCAGATATTTATCATCTCATTAAAATCATGCCAGTGTGGTGGGTTCACCACATTTGGGTGCCACGTGCTGATCAAAGCCTCTATATCACTCCCCTCCTCAGCTGCACAGGGGAGAGAAAAATATAATTTTATTTATTTTAAAATGTTTAGATTTTAAACATCTCTTCACTTGTCTTCTCAAAGGCAACATTTCTGTGATATTTGGGATCTTTCTAAATCACTTGTTCTGCTTGGAAGTAGGTGGTATTCAACATCTTGAAGTCATTTTTGCATACTATCTCCAACTTACATGAATCATCTTTTTCTTCCAAACATTTTTCTTAGTAGTGTAGAGAAGAACATTACTAGTTACATCAAAACTTTGGAAACGTAGTAGTTTCAAAAATGAAAATACCCTGATATTAGTACCCACTATCGACTCATCTTAAAGGCCATGTAAATCCACACTGAAGTCAAGGATACATCATGGTTTTCAAGAAAAGCATGGAAAGAAGTGTTTGCGGGAAGGTGAAGGTATACCCCTGGAAACACTATTTTAATGCTGTTAAAATTCTGCTAGTTGGTAATTTTTATTTGTCTTCAGTTAATCACCGATTTTTGCTCATTCAAACTAGCATTAATGTTTAATTGTACTGTCCTTTTCTCTGCAATTTTTAACCTGGTAATATTTTATACATATATTTTCCAAATTCTAAGTAGATATTTACATAATATATTTTTTTAATCACTGTGTACTTATGTCTGCATTAAATGAGTGAGAATGTACAGTGCCTGATCTGAAAAGTGGTACTTGAGCACAAGAGCTTGCACTGTTCCAGTCGATAAACAGAACAAATACTAGATTACTGTCTAATCACACTCAGAAATACACTAATTTAAAACAACAGTCCATTTATTTTCTCCTGTCTCTTCATTCTTTAAAAGCTGTTGATTGAATTCATGCAATACAAACTAATACAAAATAAATAAATTTCACTATAGTGACCTACTTACAAATATTAAATAATTAACTAACTAGATAATAAAATAATGGAATATATGATGATTTTCTTTCTAGATGCAGCTAGTGGTTTGAGGGCCATATTATTTCATTCAGATGGTACTACCATACCTCAGACCCTTGCTGTGCCTATTACTGTGCTGAAGTTGTTCGCGGTTATTACTGACCTAATGCTATTGATGTATCTACTGTTATCGATGTTCTTACTAGAATAACACTTTGAACATAGCCTGCTGCTAAAGAGGCTATTAACAAATGCCTGCCTGAGGAAAGCAGTTTCAGGGACAAAAAAAACAAACAAACAAACAACTTATGCTTCCCTAATCTGCTCTGTCAAGGGAAGCAAACTAAAAGTTAGACCAGCATTCAGGCGGCCAGCTTTGGGACTGACCTTCTATTTTCTTGTGCAGCTATTTCCTGTATGGTTTAGAAGTCCAAAAGAATATGAAAAAGTATCAAATGCACAGTTCAAGAGGCAAACAGAGCAGGAAGAATATAATCAGTATAGCCCTCAAGCTTTACTGAAGGAAGTTACAAAATGTATTTGCAACAACAACTGTTAAATAAATTCATAACAAAATAGCGGAGCAGAAGGCCACCGGTGGTGGAACTAATAAAATTATTTACTGTCTTCTATTGTGATAGAAGCTAAGTACTTTTCAAGACTTTACAAAAAAAAGCCTTACTTTGCACAGTAATTTGAACTGCTTAGAGACCTGTTTCCAAAAGTGGGGTTTGTTTTTGTTTTTTTTTAAACTGTATTTTGTGACACAATGGCACATCCAGCTGTCAATCCATGCTGTTAAAAGTTTCTTGGGGGAAAAAAACATGCCCAGATATCACCTTTATATTCCATTTACTGGTATGTAAAAATATTTTTAGAAACAAAATGAAGCATATTTTTATTCCCAGAAGCATTGGCACCTTCTTGACCGTTCTCACGTTAATTGAGTTCAAATTTTGCAAAGCAGTTACAAGTACACACTTTGACTTTTGAACAGGCACATTCTAGTTTCAGCTGGATCTGTATAATTATCCCCCAAATTAGTCAATTGTTTAGCATTCAGCCAGCCACACTCTATGAAGTTCTGATTATTTAATAAAAAATTAAATATGCGTGCACATATGAAGTATACTAAAAAAAGATATGTAAATGTCAATCTGGGAAGAACAGCTCCAGAAAGACATAAATCATGAAGACTGGTACAAGAGAAAGTAATAGATCACATCTGCAGCAAATGCCACCTGACTTGGTTCCAGTTTGCCTTCAACCTGTGGGAGTTTGCTGAAGCAGTTGAAGAACTGCCCTTTATTTTGTTGACCAAATAATACATCTAATTCTAATGTTTACTATATATTAATGAAGCACTGTTAGGCATTAACTTCACAATAAATATATATTTTATGATTTAGACATTATTAATTTAGAAACAATTTACAGGTGTTGAAGCACTGCAGTTTTTAAGGAGAAAGCTCTGACTGTTGAATTTTAAATGCACAGTGCATTTAAAATAGGATATTTCATACAAAAGCTATGGATTAGATAAGAACTCAGTGTGGAAAAAATCCTTGTTTTCATGTAAGAAAATATAGGAACATTCCTACCAACTAATTAATTTTCTGGACAAGATGTATGTCCTCACTGAAAAAGGGGAAACACGTATGGGGTCATAGGTGCGGGGAAATTTTAGGACTTCACCCCGAAATTGAACAGAAACTGAAATTTGGGGTACGTAAGGGGCATCATCTAGGTGTAGCTCACGGAGAACAGCATCTATAAAGAAGTCCAGTCCCGTATCTTTACTGTAATTTTGGTCTTCTGTGGCTCTGACTCAAGACCTCAGGATATGTTTCAATGGATTATTGATCCTAGGAATTTAACACAATTTTTGCTATCTTGTATTTCAGGAGAGCTCTCTTAATGTCTACTTGGGTGGATGAATGTTATCATCTGCAGTCCTGATGTCTGTCTGAAGTAGAAAGAAACAGAAATATAGGACCTGTAGGAAGACTGTGAAGCAATGAAAGGACTTATAACAACAGATGAAATGAAAGTTATACGTGCAGCCTCACCTTACTTATTGCTGAACTTCTACCCACATAATTGTTGCATGTTAAGTAGCTGTTTTATTGCAGTTCTCTCTCAGAATCCCTAATTTCTACTTCCACATTTTAACTAGTAGTCTAAAAATATATCAAGTTGGTGAATAATATGCTATGTCGTTCAAGAGCCACTTGACGTTTAATCAGAGTAGGGCTATGCTCTTTTCTTTTTAAGTGCCTAGCCAATCTGCTGCAGAATTTCATATCCTTGCTATCCACGGTATTTATAAATATTTGTTGAAACCAGACAAACTTATCCCTTCCCTCATCCTTATAAAACACTCCAAGAAAATCCTAGGTTTTAATGATTTCTTGAGCAGAGTAACAAAGTCTGTGACTAGACTTCTGTACACAGAAGTTCTTTTTGAAACTGTGCTGACACGAAGTGAATGTAAACTAGAAATGACCAATTTTAAGAACTCCATCGAGATTTGTTCTTTGACAATTGACAGAAAGACTGAGAAATTAGCATTTTAGTAAAACCTGTATTTGTTTAAGATGCCTCTTAGCCAAAGAGACTGACTGTACAAAAGGATTAACCTACTGACAATGACTTTCTAAATCCAAACTCATTGAATAACAAGTACTGAATGTGTTTACCTTCCTAATGCACCCACAATTCACTATGAAGCAGGCTTTCTTGAAAAGGTCAAAATGCATGAAGAGCTGAATTTCAATAGGAAAACAGTGAAAAATTTAGAGCTGAACAGATGGAATTTTTTTAAATACAAGAATTGGTGGGATTGAATGCATCTTTGGCTATCTAAATGAGTAAAAACCTAAAAAAAAAATTTAAAAGTATTTTAAAAGATGACTTTTGCAGAATTTTTACATTTACCTGGTCCACATTCAACTGCCTGTGCCTTAAATACAACATACAATAATTTCTCAATTAATCTACTATATATGAACTTGACTATGAGGTGACGTAAAGAGCACAGCATCCTAAGTTACTTACACCAGCGCAAACATGCATTTATATTTCATGTTCACCACAGTTCTATGTCCCCTCTGGGCAGACAGGTTTAAAAATGTGAAATGAACCATTATAACTCATTTAAGATTTTTTCTGAGGAACGATTTGAACGTGTGAGGCAGGTATACTTGAAGGGTCATTTTCCAAGTTGATTCTGAACTGAGTTACATATAAAATTGTTTTATAGTTTTTACAATATAAATTGAAAGAAGTTGATTATTCACCATAAGGCATACTGAAGAGATAATTATTAAGATAGATTACTTGTCATACACTGAAATATTTTTTTCAGGTAAGACTGGAAATGCAAATGAAGCAGTTTAGATTAGGCAACTGTCAGCAGGTAGCAGATATCACAATGTGAGTGCTATATATATGAAAGAGAACATTTTTATAGAACAAGTTGAAAAACGCGATAGAATCAAAATAGAACGTTGTGCCTGTAAGAATAAAATCATCACCACGTTGTAAAAATGTTAGCTTCCCTTGAGTACTTTTGGCTACATTTTTGAAAGTCCTTAAATTATGCATGAAGCTTAAAGGCAATGTGTAAAAAGTTGCTCAGGCACCACATTCAGGTGTGGTTTTAATAGTACATCCTGATAGATAGGTAAACCATGTTTGAAAGCAATACTTAAACACTTTTTTTTGAGGGTTTTGAAAACTTTTCCTCAAATCTGTATTCTAGCAGTTTTTAAGCAGCCTCTTTCTGCAAAATTGCAAACCTTTCACTACATCCAGAATATATATCAGGACATTTAGATCTTGTCCTGCACCATCACACCTGGGTCATGAGTTCTGAACTGCTCTGAATTAACTCAACCTGTTTGGTATTTTATGGTGCTAACAGTGATGAGACTTAAGGACACCGTAAGTGTGCAAAACCGGCAAGGATATGAGTCCTTAAACAGAACTCTCTTGAGAGTCAATCCTGGAAGGATTTAATGACCTGTACTGTTGAGGAACACTCTCCTAGTTGCAGACTATGTCCTTAACTTGGATACCCCGATCACAGAATAATGCCAGCATTTCACATTGCATTTTGAATATGAATGACAATTTTGCTATCTCATCTTGGCTAGAAGATTATTTTTCTGGCGGATGAAGACATGACCTCAGTCATTCGATCTTAAATTGACACTTCTCTGTCAAACAGCAGCAATAAAATCTGTCCAGAGCTTTCTGCTGTTGGAAAACCCCAAACAGTATAGCACGTAGGATGATATAGCGTTCGCTTGATTAAGACAGACGATCATAAACACAGCAAGTTTGTGTTTTACTTTGGGGTTTTTTTTTGTTTGTGTGTGTTTTGGACTTTTTGCTGTTGGTTGCTTGTGGTTTTGTTTTTTTTTTTTTTGATAGTTTTAGAGTTTACTTCTTCCCTTAAGCTCTTAAATTAAAGGAATTAAAAAAAAACAACCTACAAGCTTCAGCCTGCTGGCAGTCATTTTTCTGTTGCAGAGCAGGACTTTCTACAGTATAAATAAAATTCACTTATGTTTTAGACAAAGATTTCTCAAAGGTATCCTAAAAAGACAATGCACTTGAGAAACAGTGGTCACCACGCTAGTTAAGCCTCATCAACACTAATTATAAGTGGAAGAAAAATTCAGTGATGCTTTGTCCCACATTCTTATGCATGAGCTACCAAAAAACTCCATTCCACTGCAAGTGCCTACATTCATGGCACGAAGATGATGGAGTAAACATGACAGAAACACTTATTAATGTGTTATTGAAGGTTTTTAAATTTGACAAAGATAAGCAGGATAAAAGAACATGAACAGACAGGTATCATTATTGTTTTATTAAATACATGCCACAGTGCCCAAAGAGATAAGAATGCTAATGATAAAAAATAGGAATAAGAAAAGATGAAGGAGGATCTTATTCCACTTACAGGAATACAATAATGAAATATGATATAGCAGATGACCTCATTAAAATTGAAGGAGTATTCTGTTGAAATAATAATTCAATATTTTTAGAGAGGAGTTTGAAATGAAGCTTGTGTGTCCGTGCATATAGCTACAGTATAGGTGTGTATGTATTTCTATACATCACAATTTGCCCTTCAGGATATAGAATGTCAAACAAGTTGGGAAGAAGACGAGCTCAAATGATAGCATTATATAGAACTCATATATTTTCATGTTTTGTAGCATAGAAATCTGGATCTTTATATGCAAAGTGGTTATCGTGCAGAACAAGCTCTGAAATTTAAAATGCTCAAATCAGACTGAAGCAGCCTGATTTTCAGGAATGTAATTTGGAAGACAAAAGCTAAAGATTTAGAGGATGACTACTGCAGTGTTAATATATGTAAGTGGCAGTAGATCATTCAGAATATTTCAACTAAAGCATGACTTTCCATTAATACCAGCTGAGACAAAGAGAGAAATTTAATATATGGTAATGACAATAGAGGGAACAGATGTAAAAACCATTCTTAGCCATGAAGCACAAGGAAATGACAATGTAATAAACCTGTGCAATACATGTTATAGAACACTGTATCAATTTGCTCTATTATTTGAATGGAGACCCACATCCAATATAGAAACTCTTAAGACCCTTCCAAAGTTCTGAATGTTAGAAAGGATGAATATTGCCATGTGAAAATGCTTCCGATGATTTCTGATGTGTTACCAAACACATCATCACTTTTATTTTCATTCTTCAAAATTGTGCGCAACTGTCAGATACAATTTTGATTAAGTCAGTTTTTAATATTAACTAGAATTATTAGACAAAATGGAAAGATTTATAGTTCTTTTTACTACATACCAATTGACTTCTGCCTAATAGTATCTTAACTGTGATGAGACAAAGAACAAACCAAAAAAAAATTACAAAATACTTCAGCTGCAAAGACTTTGTTAACTTCTAAAGGCACACAGGTTTAACCTTTATGCTAACAAAACCTCCCTCTTACAATAAATTGTGCTCATTTGTTTTATACAGGTAGGTCTTAGGTAAGTTAGTGTTGTTTGCGCGCGGGTTTCTACACCAATGCAAGGAATCTAAAAAAAAGAGAGATACTATTTGGATTATCTGATTTTAAATGAAGGTATTAACATAATAAGCACATCAGAAACTTGGTAGAAGGAAAATAATGAGTTGAAAACCCTAATAACAACAAACGTTATATAGAGACACCACAGTAAATCACTCTGCTGGAGAAGTGCTCTATGTTAAAGAAAGCTTAGGAGCAAGTAAAGTAAACAAGTTCCCTGTATCAAAGAGTCAAATTCCTAAAGCCTAAATAGAAATAAGATTAGTATTAGACCTATAATGGTGACAGTTTGATCAGGCGCAAAAGAGACTGTGAAATGCTAGGGCAGATTAAATTGCAAGGGCAGAAAACAGTTCAGGACTGAAAGACTTCAATTATTTCTAGGCAGAGAAGGTAAATGTCACAAACAGGTTTTGGTTCTCACATCAAACTCACTTTTTTAAGGGACACAATATTCGCAGAGAGATTTATCAGGATTTTCTTATACAAGACAATGCGTGTGCTCTTTGCTGTCCTGTGCCTCTCAGCGTCCCTTTTCCTCCCGTTTCTGGGGCTCAGCAACACAGCTTATTCAGAGTCCTGCAACCCAGGGCTGGTGCAGAGGCAAGGTGCACTACACAGACAACAAATAAAATTACAAACAAAAGCCAGCCGGAATTGCACCCTGACATAGGAAAAGTAAAATGACATCTAAGGAAAGTTTGGGCGTGAAGACATGGAAATAATAGCAGGTTTTTGAGTGGGATTTAGAAATAGGGAGTCACTGAAATTTGGTTTCAGGCTGAAGGTGTAGCCGTATGCTGGCTGTATTGGACATTGTTATAATCTCCAGTTCTGAGTTAACATACAGAAGGAAGCTCAACAGCATAAAAATTTGCTGCTAAGACAATAAAATCCATAAAAAGATGATCTTCCTTCCCAAGGATGCTAGGGGAATATTTTGCTATGGATGAGGTACACTTTTATGCACTCCACTGAAAATTAGCTATACTGTTTTGCATTCATGATATTGTTTCAAGTACAAAGAATTGGTTAGAAGTAAGGTGTAAAACATAGGCAGGTTTGGATTGTTTTATCTAATCCTTTACACAAATATTACTCACATTATAAAACAGATGTAATTTCCCTTTCTCGAACCCTAACTAAATCTTAACATTATGTAAATAGACATCTGCTCTTTAAAACACAGCAAGAAAACAACCTACATTTACTACAGGATAATGTGGGATTGAAGGGTGTTGTAATATAATTTTGCTTTTACTTTATTTGCTTCAGCAACATCAAGGTCTAAAAGCACTGAATTTCACTATGACTGATGTTGCAATTACTAGGTTTCTTCAGAGCATAGGTACCATATCAAGAACCACTGTACAGCAAATGACCACTGTTTATACATAGCGTGTTTAAGGCAGCTACTTTTTAAAAGAATAGCCTCCAATGTGATCTGATTACATAGATTTAAAATATCAGAAACATAAGGACCCAAGAAAAATATGGTTGAACAAGAACACTTGACTGCAATCCAGCTATCGAAACTGGGTACGGAGGGAAGGCGTCTCTCTAAGCGTGGATTTGCAAGTGTATGTGCTCTGTGCTCACACCTGTTTATCTTATATCTTTTTTTCCAGTGTAATGAAATTTTTCCATTTAGTGTTTTTATTTTTTACTAGGAGTTTGTCAAGATGTGGAGCTGCCATTCTTCTACTTCATCAAGAAAAGAAATGGGAAAACAGAGACTAAAAGGAAAATGTCCAAATATTTCAGACAGTTTTTGAAGGATTCATGAAACTCCACCCAATAAATATTATGGAAATAGCCCAAATTAAGCAGGAATATAGTTGCTATAAAGTTTGAAATACTTGACTGGCCAAAAATTATTTCTTAAATTATATAACTATGGTAAAATGAATTAAAATCCAAGATTATACTTTTAAATACGTAAACATTATTGCATGAGATCTTGCGTTTCACACATCGTAATTGAGGACAGCAAATAACTTAAGCTGCTCACCTGGGTGGTATTTACTTGCGGTATAAGACACAGAAATTTGGACAAGGTTATATTATGGGAAATGATACTCAAAAGCCCTGAACCTCTAAACAAAATTCATAGATATGCTAGTGGTGTTGCATGAAGACCTGATAACACAAGCACTCTTTTAGAGATTATGATGACAAACAGAAATAGAAAGTTCCCAAGAGAGAACAAAACACCAATTCAGGTAGACTCTGAAGTTCTTAATGATGGGCAAAGTGCAAAGAATTTTAAGTGATACTCCTGTCTGAATTAGGGTGATTGTAAATCACTGTAAAAATCTAAAGATATATCCAATAGACATATTTCAAAATGCTACAGAAGTGGTGTCAAGGCTTCTAAACTCAAGATCAAGAAAAATATTATCATGGTTTGAAGGTTCAATGCAACAATAGAAAACAATGCTGCTTGTTTAGTTACAATACCATTTTCTGATACATTTGGGATAAAAGAAAAAAGAAAAATAATAAAAGAAATAAAAGAAAAATAGAAACTGCTCATAATTCTTGACATTGTCATGCATATGCAGCAAAACAGCTCTCCAGTCTATTCTTTATTTCACTTTTCCCTGGACAGAATGCAGACCACGCAGCTTCCCAAACACAGCAATATTGCGTGACAGACAGGAAAAAAAACCAACCCACTTTTAACTTCTGCTTTGAAGAGATGGGACTTCAACATAATATGCAAGGGGTTGATTCAACTGAATATGAGATTATTTTATAGCATCCAGAAAAGCTACGTGCTTATTTTGAGGACAGGCCAAAATTGTTTGAATTCCCTCGAGGGGCTTTGGATTTTTGAATACTATGTCCAGGAATACAAATGAAGACAGATCTTGAAATAAATATTTTTTCTTTGCGTTTCAGATGGTAAGAGTAAGCAGTGTAAAGCCAAGTATAGGCATCTTTTATAAAGGGTTTGTCAATACTAGATCATACCTTTTACAGAGTGGTTACTTCTGATAAGAAACCAGACGAGAAGTGACATCACCAAAAAAATCCCCATCTTAAGTCAAAGCCAAAAGGCAGATAAGTAACCAACTTTCAAAACAATATGTAATAGCTGTACATCTTTCTAAAAACCATTTTCTGTGATCTGTTTTGGGCCTCAGTACATTTAGCACATTTCTTCAAGTACTAGAGAAGTATCTTTCAAGCTTTCTTTGATTTAGAACCTCCAAATATTTAATGAGACAGGTACAGTCCTTGTTTATCTAATAGTTGGATTTATACATTCTGAAAATCTGGGTTTTTTTCTTTCTTACCTATTATATTAATGACAATAAGAAACATTTTTTCTTACACCAGTTAAGGATATAATTTCTACTTACAGCCTCAAGTCTTGCTGTGAGGATACTGCGCTTCTTCATATGCTAAAATATCTGAAATTAAGTTTCCTCATTAAAAATACAGCATTTGTTGCAACAGAAATTCATGGCCTCTTTTGATGTTCTTTCCCAGCCCTTGTCCTTTCATAAAGACTTTATTTCTAAGATACAAAAGAAAAACCTAGACCAGAACATAATAAATCTATCTATAGGTTGTCTCTAATAAGAATAATATAAAGATACATTTCTTTTTCTGTAAATATGGTAGCATCAGTGTATTTAATGAATGGCTATTTGATTCCAGGTCTGAGTGAAATAAATGTGATGTTTCACAATTTCTAAAAGCATTTCTTTGGTGAGTAGTAGAATTACAAGGTAGTTATCATGCTCCAGGATCTCACTCTTTTCTTATATTTCATTTACTAACAACAGTATTTTAGAGAGCAGAGGACAAATGCTGCATGAAAACAGTTAGGTCTTAGCCGTACTTGTAAAAGTAAAATCTACAAAATGAACCCCTCCTCCATCCCAGCTTAAAAGATCCTTAAAAAAAATTGACATTAGAAACCGAAAAATGGAGCTTTACTCAGTGCTGGTCACTGGTACTGTGCAGCTGGCACCACTGAGGGAATTGCAAGTGCTGTCCCAAAGGCAAGGATGAAAAATTCTCATTCTACACAGTGTAATAATTAACACCAGCCAGCTATTCTAATGGCAATCATCACACTAAAAGTGACTCAGAAAAAGACATTATGCTTTGTAAAAAAATCACAAAATACAAATTAATTTAAAGTGGGTGCTGATAGGAGTTTCCTTTCCTTATGGTTGCACAGCAGTCAGAATATCATGACTACTAGATTAAACCAAACAGCAAACAAAAATGCTATAAACAATCATTCAATGGCCATTGGGAACACAATGTCTTGCAGGATGTCTGGTGACTGAGGCAGGTTATGGTGAAGGTGTAGTATATAACTGGCAGCCATGTCTGGGATATCCTGAACATAGGGAACCTACAGAATTAAATATTCTTAGTTCTACTGTTTGGATCTGTCTTTCTCGACAAGCTATTCTGAATAATTTTTGTTGAACTGTGTCTAAATTGAGATCACTTTTTCTCCTTCCAAATTGATCTTCCATATAGCAGAACACAGCATACCTACTGTGCTTACTTAATACATATCAGCCATTCAAGTGTAACCTGAAGTGACTTGCAGCTACTTCACATGCTTTATCTCCATCACCAAATCACTAAGACAATTGTCCAGTCTGAGACAAAACAGACTACATGATATAAAAGCAGAATTTAAGTATCAAGAGATTAGAGAATAAAAAATTATTGAATCTACCCATCATAATAGCAATGCTCCCTTCTCCCCACTTCCTGTCTTCCCCCCAAAAAACCAAAATTCCAAATCAAAACTGTTTTTATTTGAAAACTCATGAAATAATTTTGCTAGCAATGTTCCACTCAAAGCCTAAAAATTCCAGAGAACAGCATTTCTCTGCCTAATTCTGACCAATGTATCCATGTGAGCTTGAAACTGATCAATGGACAGAACCTTATTAATTTTATGAAAATTGCAAATTCTTAAGGGAACTACATAGCTTTCCCAAACACGTTACTGCAGCCAATATTTCAAAGGTCAAAAAACAGCTTGACAGCAGCCACAAAGCTGTGCTAGCTTAACAATACTATCACCCAGCCTTGTTTAAAATGCTGGGACCCTGAATGATTTCCCAGGCAGAAATAAAAGAAAGATTTTGGTAGGAAGTACAAGAGACATATGAGACACAGAGGAACAGATATTGGAGCTATAGTAGGATACAGGAAAGACTCCATTTGAAATTTTTTTTTTTTGAGGTTGTTCTAATAATGGGAAACCTGTGTCAGATATTAGACATTTAAGTTAGAAACAATCAAAATCATTTGAAAGTGCAGCAAACAGAAACAAAGGATCACGTCCAAATTTCCAAAGAGTAGAATTACACATGCTTCAGTAAAAGGATTTTTAAATATGGGAATATTCATCTGATGGATGTAAAGTTACCTCATATTTTGCAATAGATACTCCTGCACTAGGTAACAGAAATATTAAATTGTTTTCTGTATGTCGTTCACTACGGTTGCCTTGTGTTTTCCTTATTTATTGCGTTTCAACAGCTTATAGAAAGGTAGAGCAGGGGAAAATACAACCTGAGATTTTTCAATGGCTTCCACGTTGCTTCCAAATACAATTTAAGGAATGAATTTCAATCCCTCAGGTGTTAAATGTTTTGTACTCTTTGGACCCTGGTGACCACCTGTTCCCTCAGTTTCCAAAACTACTTTCACATAACAACCCTGATGCTTAAAGCAGAGATTGCCTAAAGCAGTGTATTTTTGGGAAGGGGTTTTTAGTTTTTTAATTTACTTTTCTTTCACCAAAGGTTTGACAGAGTTTGTTTCTTCTTATTTCCCAAACTGCAAGTCCGGAGGTAAGCATGAAAAATTAGCAATTCGCAGCATTATAATTATAGGGATACTAGAAAAGTTTGTTTTTATATGGGTCCAATTTATCTATTACTCAAGTTTTTATTGTACGCTAAACTTTGTAAATAGGATGCATTTTAAAGTAATCGAGTACCTGAATTTTCTAGAAATGTTTTATGTGTAAAAATTAAAGACTAAAATATATTTTTAATTCCACAATTGGCATATAGGATTAGCAAGTGACTGCCACTGATATTCTAAACTTCACTCGTGCAATACCGTAGCAAGGATCCCAGCTGCTGAGCTATTTAGGTATCAAGAAACTGAGGTCCTGGCCTCCAGGCAAGAAACCAAACAAGCCCCTTGACACTTCACAATTCACTAAAATACAGTTTCTCTAAGGAATTATTCTCACAAAGTCAAACCCCTCCTGAACGTTCCCTTTTGTCAATTAAATCAATAGAATCACTTAGAAATACACAAAAGAGACTTCTCCAAGAGGTAAATAGAATTTATATTTCACAGCATGAACAGTAAATCTAAGGAAACAATAAAGATAGTAAAACTACTAGGAGTAGGTTATTCTTTCACAGACATGGTGAACACCGTTCAGGAAACTGCAGGAGAATGCGTTATTTTCTATAGTTTAACAAAAACTCAAAAGAAATGAAAGAGGCACTTATAGCCCTCACTTTCTGCTATTGTGAATACAACAGTTACTGTACTGTGCAATACAGTTTGCAGCCCTTTCATCATTAGATTCCAGGTTTCAAATGCTTTTATTTCAGCTGTTGAAACAAATATTACCATAAAGGGCGGGACATCAACATGATACCTTAGTTTATAAGACTGAGGAAGGAAGGAAGACTTGATTTAGCTTTTGCCCAAGATTTACAGCTGAGCGAGATCCTCCTTACACCAACGAGAGCACCAAACAGTGAAATAAATAACTATTTCACTTTAAAGAAAGTTTAGATTTCAAACTTACCAAACCGTTAACAGGGTTAGAAAAATGATTTATATATTCATTTTGAGTACAATCTCTTACTTATTATGAAGTATCTAGAAAGATTAAACACAATAACTTTGAGGAAAATATAAATCTGCTCTGACATTTATCTCAACATAAAAAGGCATTATTATGGTAGTAGACAAAACATTCTTTCATTTGACAAAAAAATTCCTTTAAACAGATTTTTTTTTATACATGATCTAATTTCTTTAGTATGGCAATATGGTGTCCCATATGCTTTGGCAAGCTATTATATTATTTATTATTAAATTTGCAAAGGGTATTATTAAAAAAGGAGTTTAAATTCACAGCTTCCAGTACCCAGAAAATAAACTAACGGTAGAAATTCAGTGAGTTTGTGAATTATGCACAGAGGTTTTCAAAGCATTGCTCAGTAATTGTAAAAACTGTGGAAGTGACTATAAATAAGTAAACTTCATAGTTCTCCTAATCCCTTTTCTACAGTGCACGAATAACTACCTTCTTATCCGTGAAAGAAAATAGGAATCAAAACAAAAATTAGGAGCAATATTGATCAAATCACAGTTTTATAGGCTTCCTTATTTCAAATATTTAGTAATACCTCTTATGCAACAAATTTATTTGCTGTATATTAAAAAAAGCCAGCTTTAGTAAGAATTTTAGTTAAAGAAAGGAAAAAATTAACAACATTATTTCAGTTTCCTTCATCCTCATTGTAATTTCAATACAAATTGATTAAAACTTTTAATTAAAATCTTGATTAGTCTAGGTCTGTGCAACAGATGGATTATATTAAAATTATTCTTCTAAAATTTTGCACGAGACTGAAACAATCATATCAGTCTTGCTCTCTAAAACTAGAAAGGACATTCCACAAGTTGTTCTTGTACAAATGCTACAAATTTGCCAAAATTGACTGAAATCTCATGAGATTTCAGCCAGACAGTGATTAAAAATTGTTCTATTCCATCCACAATGTGATCAAATTCTTCAAGGTGTTTTAGACATGACAGCACAGGAATCTAAGATTAGGTTCATTACTCTATCTTCTTGCACATTATAGCCTATTTAATTTTTATTTCTCATAATATTTACCCTAGGAATGATGCTCATCTGTGAAAGTTTTTGCACAGAGCTTCCCTGCTATTTCATGCTTTGAGTTATTTTTGCTGATAAATACGAGAAATAGTGAGTAAGCATAGACAACTGCTGACTGAAGGGAAATAACACTTAACGCTCGCTACGTTAAAGAGTTTGCAGGCTGCGTATCCACAGCACAGGAACAGAACACTTTGTTTTGAAAGTAACTGGTAAAGACAATTCCTGCATTAAAAAGCATGTATGGAATTTACAGAATATCTGGAAAATGGCAAAAAAGTGACATCAAATCACAGCTATTATATAAGTCTACAGCCTTTAAGTAGCATGTTTTCATGTTTAAAAACAATATACTAAGTACTGGAAACTGCAGTAGAGATTGACCATTCACTTGTCCATCTTGGAAACAGGAAAGTCAGATTTTTACTCAGCTAAAATTCTCCGTTTTCATAGTGGCCACTACCTTTACAACATGTACGGTTGAGAAGTATTATCTGGATCTTTTCCCTTGTTCTTTAAGGAGATTAGATGAACATGATCCATTTTGTCTGGGACTCTTGTAAAGCTACTGCAATTATTCCGAGCAAACATGAAGTGAGGTTTGCAAACACTCTCAGTTCTGTGAAGGCACGTTTCAAAGTTTTAAGCACCCTGTGGACATCCAGGAGTTTGTGCTCCAAGGAATCTGGAGGCGTCAGCTTTAAGAAAGGTAGAAATATTTCCCAATTTATTTGACAGCTGGAAGTCACTTTTGGCAAAAGTCCCAGAATTATTCTTATTATTGGTTTGTTAGAAAAAAATATGTAAGATAGGAACAGGAGATGATGAAACTCTTCCTCATCAAGCCAAACACATAGCAAGCTGGAGGGCAGAGCTCCGGAGAAAAGCCTAAAGGAATGGAACCTGTGGTTGAAATGAAGACTCCCTCAGAAGACAGCACCACTTTTAGGTCCCATGATGACAAAAAAAAAAAAGGAACTCTTATGTGGGGTCATATGGGGGACACTTCGTGAAAAGACTACATTAAGTTTGCATGTGAACAAATCTGTTTACCTTTAATGCATCACTACAGTAGTGGTAGAAATGTTTGCAACCTAGAGTATTCTTAGTTCCTTTCAGAATCTACAAAGCGTAACACAGTGGAAACTGAGTATATGTCACAGAGCAATCTGCTGTGCCACACTTTCAGTGAGAGCTTTTAAAAGAAGTATACAGGTTCAGAAACTCCTTTAAGAAAATATTGTGTCTTAAAAAAACCACTGCGAAGTTCTTGCCACGTGAAACGTATGAATTGTATTCTATCACTGACAGCATTAGGACAAGCAGGTTATTTTCTGACCTGGATAGAATGCTTTTGCACAGCTAGAAAATTCCTTTTTCCAAGAAACATTGTGATTTTTTTAATTAAGTAATTTTACTGTGACCACCACTCCTGTTTTGTTTACTTTCTACCCACGTTCCAGCCAATAAGAACTGCTCTTAATGAGGCAAAGAATACTATTTGGGAGGGGGACGATGACACCCTCAATTTAAAGATAAAATTCACATTCTGTTGTAAGACTTTGTCATGATGTTGTGAGAATAGAAGCCTAATATATGCAAAATCCTTTCCTCTAAACTGACATGAAAAATATCAACCCTAGTTGATATCTCAACAAAGGTTACAACTTGAGCAATTGGCAAAGAAATTCACAAGTGTGATTTAGCATACAATCAAAAATAAGGTATTCACTTTAAGAAAATTGTAAATTGATCACTGATCATTCACAAAAAAAGTCACTTCATAAATTATTACTGTTTTGCTGCAGAACACTGGATATGACTGTATCTATATGTACTGAATAATAAGCTACATGGAACTTCTGACATTGTTTAATTGATAAAACGAGCACTCAGAAAATGATCATTCTTTTTATGTCAAAGTACTCAGAGTAAGTGATGGCGGTGATGACTAAGGAGACAGGTATTTTTCTCCCTTCGTAATTTTGATTTGACAATACCAGGATTCCCTAGATTTATGAAATCTGACATCATTAAAATCTCACAATTTCATCATAAATCCCTCAATTTGGAATAGATTCAAAAATTGTTTATGTCTTCTACTGAGGTGCTTAGATATAAATCACACTGAAAGAAATTAATATATGAACTTCACTAAAGGCTTCCCAGCAGAGGCAGGCACTCCTAAGTCAATGGAGCATTAACCTCAGATGTCTTTTCAAAAAATCTCCCGTACTCAACCGTTCATGGTCCCTGGTATCCTGCACCCATATTGTTGACCTCTTCAGCCTGGACTCAGATCATCTATGCTTAGGGAAGACCTGAGTTCCCAGCCAGCAGACTAAATTTTGGAGTGGTTCAACATTATACATGCCCTGTCTAGAGCACACAATCACCCTTTATTTAAAAAGTTGTGTGAGCCTTACCTTCAATTTTTCTTAGCTTGTAGGGGTTTTCTAGGAGAATGCTCAAAGACAAAGGGCTTTTTTTTCTTGGGGTGAGTGTTCTCACCTGCAATTCTGGAACTTTTTCCATTGTAGAAAAAAAAAAAAAAATCAGATATGGGCACAAGGACTAAGGTAGTCACCATAAAGCTTGGCAATTTTCTCTGTGACTCAGCTAAAATTCCCCATCTTGGATGGGAAACAGCGAAGGGCCCAAGGTTACAGTGTTCTACGATATCCACTGGAGCACTCCTTTCCCCTAAGCTGTGTGCTGAGGAGTTACTCAGCCTGACACGGACATAGACCAGGCCAAATACTACTTGTTCCTAAGTCAATTATTTGAAAATAGAATCAGCAAGGTGAGATTTACTGTGATACTATTAACTTTGTAGTGAATTGAAGTGTTTGTAGCATCTGTAAAATTGACGGATTGTTTCTCATAGAGCTGGTGGTTCGACAGCAAATATGGCTTTTATGTGCAGGAAAGCAGCAAGGTCAAAGAGCTGTGAAGGGTATACTGGAAACACAGCTGATTTCTAGGGGAGTAATGCGTGCCCTAGAACTTGCTATTTGTTTCCTTGAAATAAGAGCAGATGTGAAAATATCCACAAACGTCATCCATTCTTTTT
The DNA here is from genome assembly GCA_011801015.1 of Ardeotis arabs. NCBI lineage: Eukaryota > Metazoa > Chordata > Aves > Otidiformes > Otididae > Ardeotis > Ardeotis arabs. Next base: position 44,330 of record JAAGAY010141826.1, on the reverse strand, counting down.
TTGCCAGCTTCACGCACCAAAGACAAAGAGAACGGCTAGGTAAAAAGTCACTAGGTTTTGGGTTTATTTTTAGAGAGGATTCAATAGAGAGAAAATCGTTTTCAATAGGATTTTGCAACCTAAAATATATGCTTAGATCTTCCCAAACATAGAAAGAATATCTAGTGTGTCTGTGTTACCACTGCTAGATCTCAGAAATGACAACAAGAGAAGAGAGAATTGCTCTTTTGTTTTCCTACTCAGGTATAAAACAAGTGAAAAAAAGCAACGGTCATTTGAATTTTAGTTTTTATTCCCTTCCCTCTATGTCTATAGTTCATAATTTTGTCTTGAATTGGGAGGGGAGAAAGCAAATATAACTCTTCAGAAAATGTGTTTCTCCATTGTATGGAAAAGTAGCTTAAGTTATTAAAAGTAAAAGTCCATTGGAAAATTCACTGTGAAAAAATAAGTGACAAAACTATAACTTTTTATTTTAAAACTACATCAAATAACATTTAATCATATCTTGTAAATAATCAAGACACTGTGAAAAGCATGTGACTTTATGATACAGTCTAGTTTAAGATCATCTCTGGCTCTGTCATTGCTGAAGAAACATTAACTGTTAACTGTAACGGTAAAATACAGGTATCTTGTCAAGCTGGGAAAGCTGGACTGACGTTGGCCCAGCCAAACAGTCCTAACTGAAGTGCTGGGAAATTATGTTAAATAATATAAAACTAGACAATTACTACAGATCTCTGTTTAATTCCTAGATTTATTAGTCTTCTTGTGTGACTTTAAATGAGGCATTTGATCTCTTTCTGTATAAACCTGTAAATAGTTGTCTAAGAATGACTATGGGATACTAGAAGGCATACAAACAGCTAGCAGAACAAGTGTAACACAAATTATTCATCTGTTTTATGAAAAGCCTGCCTCCAATTGAGTAAATAGAGCTTTTCAGTCTGAATTATAGTGTATGTGTATTATTTGCTTTACAATGAATTCATTTTATTCCCTAACTACATTATGTTCCTCAAATACCAGGAAAATGGTGTCAATCATACATTTCATCATTTATTATGAAATCACAGTCTCACTTATACTTCGACCTTTAATACTGTTCCTAACACCTCCATGATGTAGACTGGACTTTTCAAGCTAGAGAGTTACCAGACACCTTGCTCTAACAAAAAAATGTGCTATAAAATAGAGAGCAATAAGTCACTTATTTAAAACCATTTGGCAGCCCACTTGAGATCAAGTTTCACAGATTTATCCTTTTAGTTAGATAACACTGCTCCAGTTAGCTCATACTGGCAGGACAGGCTAGCCTGCTTTCAGTACAGCTGTGGGTATGAGTTCCTACAGCAGCATGTGCTCCGTAAGCACTTGTGATTGCTTGGTGTGGAGAGCAGAGATTAAAAAGCTGTTTATACACACATCCAGTAACAGAAGAGCAGTGCAATGCCAGTAAAGTATTTCCCGCCCCTTAAAATGCATACAATTAATTTCAAAACTGTGCATGTCTAATAGGATGCCTTGCTATTTAAAGAATCTTAACTCTGCCATGATGTCATGAAAATAAATTCATAGAACTTCTTTCCTATCTCATTTAACAAGATGCAAATTTAACTAATGTTTCCCTGAAAATTGAGAAAATTATCAGCACAGTACCTAATCAACTTCAGTAATGTTTCGCCGTTTATCACCAACCACAAGTGTAAAATTGCTTCAGCAAAATAAGCAAGCACTTTTTCAGTTTGCATTGCACTTTAAGATAACTTTCAAACTGAGAAACATTACAGCTAAGAGATGATGAATAACAGATTCTGGTTTTAGTTTAATTTTTCATCACTTATTCCTGGCCCTGATTCTTATGCAGGTTCAGCAGAAGAAATTTATGAAAGTAGCTTCAGTGAGTTAAGTGCAAGCATCAAGTACTTATGATTAAAGAACATGTAAAATCATATATAACAAGTATAGGATTCAATGTTTCTGAATACAAAGCCGTTGCAGAAAGTTGAACTAAGTGTAGTAGTGTTAACAGGAAGAGCCCTACTTTGCTGGTTAGTTTTAGTAGAATAAGATATCAATTCCTTCAACGCATGTTACATGCACCAAAAGTCTAATATATCAGAGACAAAAATTCCCACTGCTTACATTTCTGCTACAGATAACGTTAGTGAAATAATTCTGTATCTGCTAAGAAATTCCCCTGTCCAAGTCAAAAGTAATCCTGCATAGCAGTAATTGATGGAACACAAAACCCAGCAAATTTAGAAAATACAATTTATCTCACTGTGAATCTGACACTAAATGTCAGCAGAACATCCTAATTATCACTTCAGTTTGTGTGAAGTTCTTTCAAACTGAAAAAAAAATTATTCATACTGATAGTTCTTGATGATGTTTGGCAACCCTCCCTACACCCTCCAAAAATCTCAAAACACCAGAAACCAAAGGGAAGAGGTGGCAGGTTTGTTTTTTTTTTTTTATATTCTAATAGGAAATTAAGCCAATTGTTTATCAAAAGGAGAAGGAATTACAAGTTAAACTATCTAAGATCTTGAAGTTTTTATGTTAACAGTAGATTTGAAAACAGTGAAGAATGTAAATATCAACTCTTTGTAATTCAAGTCAGTGGAAATAGCTTCTCTGTAGGATCAAGCACTGTGATTCTGTACTTTGCTAGGTTAATTTTGCAGAGTAACTTAGCACTTGTGAGATCCTCCCCCTCATCCCATTCTCAAATAACATCCCACTGACGGGTCCACTGTCTCTGAAAGCAGACTGAGCATCATAATAGAATCACAGAATGGCTTGGGTTGGAAGACATCGTTAAAGCCCATCCAGTCCAACCCCCCTGCAAGGAGCAGCAACATCTCCAACCAGATCAGGTTGCTCAGAGCCCCATCCAACCTGGCCTTGAACGTTTCCAGGGATGGGGCATCCACCACCTCTCTGGGCAACCTGGGCCAGTGTTAATGATTCTTATGATGTATTTCCTCATCATATGACACACATGTAACAACTAGTTTAACTCAAAATCTAGTGTAGTACAGACAGGCTGGGTATCCATACCCCTGTGTACCCAGACAACTGTTGTAGAGGTGGGCAGAAGATGCTTAAAAACAATTTCTGGCTAACTGGTCAGGAATTGCCCTCCAGGTTTTGACAGGTTGGGCAGTACAGTTCTTCCTCAAAGAAGATTATATTTCTGGACCAGAATCCTGAAAGGCCCCCCGCAGCCAGTATAATTCATTTTCATCCAGGCAGTTTCACTGGAATAAACATCAATATATACATCCATCTATCATACATTAACATCAATCATCAAAAGTTTTAAATGAATTCAGAAGTTTGGCTCCTTGTTTCTATCAGATACAAGTCTGTCTATAATTTTTTTTTTTTTTTTTTTTTTTGCACAAAGCACAAAACAGCTTGAAAAAATAAGCCTTGGCACTCAAAGCAACCACAAAGAATTTTGAAGTAACCCACAAGACCTTTTTTATACGAGATTCTGAAGTGAGATGAGAATTCAGATCTTCCTGCCACTACCAGAGTTGGTACTGGAAAGCTAGGATCACTAAGTTACTTGGTTGAAAAATAACTTTCTGATGGACATAAAACTCAAAGGCATAAAGAATTAACATGTATTTTTTTTCAATCAAAAATAAAAGCCACGGTGCCTAACAGTTTTATTTCTAATAAGCAGAATAATTTAGTGTTATGTTACAATTTTTTTTTTCTGTTGAGATGCTGTTGAAAACGTGTCACTTGCACTGAAACCCTAGCTACTGAAAAACAATTGTTTGAAAGATATGGACAGATGGATCAATGTTTTGAACAACTCTTGTTACTGTTGTATTCCCAACAACACTTGAACAAGAGGCTGTTCAACACTTCACAGCTGCACTTATTAGCCACACACGAGTGTTCCTTCCCATGTTTTGCTACACTTTTTATAGCTCTGATTTCACCCAACTTCATAATTCCTTGTACTTAAGTCTTCTCAACTGCTGCACACCACCTTCAAGTCTCAATCAAAGCATGAACAATCCCAATATTTGGTAAAGATTTTTGACTTCACTGTGCCATAGGAATTATATAATTCCAAAAGAATGATCCATTTTATCAAACAAGTTTCAGTGGACATGCAACTTTCCTGACTTTTCAGCTCAATTCTATTCAATAAACTACCCTGTCAGATTCTTATTACTCTGATTAATTGATCAAAGGCAATGACAGCCATAAATGTGCGAGTGGAATGAACTCTGGTACCCTCATATTTGCTTGGGCTACTGAACATATGTGAAGTAATAAATCTCAAAAGATTGTTTATCAGGAGGTGTTGTAGAGATCAACCTGAAAGTTAAGAAAGCATAATTTATCTTGAGACAAAAAATTGCCACTAAGCTCTTAATAAAGTGTGGTTTGCACCTCTTACTGTGGTATCTTAGAGAGTTTACCAAAGTTAATGAAATCCAGTTCCTGCTCTAAGATGGTTCCCTTCCCACCCTAAATTTAAACTGAAAAGGTTTTTTTTTGTTCATTTAACAGACAATGGAGATGAAGGCTTTAACGGTGTATTTTAGTATCAACAAACAGTACGTTAGTTCTTCAACTTGATTATCTTGGTATAACCAAGAATTATATAAGAATATTCACAAGTAATATAGCTCTGCGGTAATGCACTGCTATGTGGTGTATCATTGTCATTCCTGCTTTCGCAAATGCTATCATGTGGATTTGGTTAGAATAGGAAATTCTAACAAACAGAGGGGCAGAGACCCTGACCTACAGAATGGCCAATGTGCCTTTCTGCATCTAATGATATTTGGCTTATATGACATTTTGGGTGTCAGATAAAATATAAATCTCAAATTGTATCTTCCTCTGGAGTAAGATAGAGAAAGGTAGGAAGTTCCTAAACAGGACACTTTCCCCATGGCTTTCTGCCGTTTACGAAGTGCTGTTAAGAACTATCAGAGCACTGAGAAATCATCAGATGACTGGTGCTTAAGGATTTGTCTCTGCTTGCAAAGATTTTTGAGTGTAGCTTTTCAAACAGCTTTAAATAGATATTACATTTTAAAAATCAAGAGCATAAATTCTGGCGGAAGCTTTTGCTCAAGTAATCAATTTAAGAATCTTGGAAACAGCCTGGAGAGCTTTCACCACTGGCAGAGGACTGTGTAGTGACTGACAAATCCTACACTGCAAAAATACACTTAAAAATACAGAGTAGACTCAGTGCTACCATATATAGGGTCGTGGAGTCCCTCTGTGCCCTTTGTTTGCTCTCCATTGGCTTAAAAGCAAAGAAACCCCAAACAATTAAGTACTCACAATACCATCTTAACTTAGTTATGGATGCATGTTAATGGACTACCCATACTTTGGCTAAAAAGTGAAGATTTAATGCTCTGGGAGGAGGAGAGAGAGAAAAATCTCATTCAAGTGCTTTTATTTATCAGTTTAATAGAACTATAATGTAAGAAATAAAAGACATTTATCATAAAAGTAGCTGCTGTGTTATCTTTGTGACAGACCATTTGAGACATACAATGGCAATATCTGTGTCCTTATTCCCTGAATTAGGATCATCAATTCCTTAACAATTGCCTAGAGTTATTTTGAAAGTTGAGGACTTTATTATCCCATTACAATTTTATACAAATTTTTATAGACTGATGGAAAGCAAATGTTTTAAATCTGGTATATGTTTATCTCAGATTCAATTTCAGAATTTATTTTTTTTTTAATGCTGATCAAGTGTCCCATACGGAAGGCCTTCAAGTGCACACTCTTTTCTGAGAGTACTTTGCATTTTCTAGGAATGAATTCACTAGCATATTTATAACCCAACAGATTCTAATGAAGGTAGAATTATTATCACCCATGCAGTTAATATATGGCTGTGTCATGTAAACAACCTAAGTCCAAAGGTCATGACAAAGCTAAGTTTTGTTTTTTAAAATAATGTGGAAAAGTCATAGTGCTTTCAGAATTAGGTACACAATTTTCCCCATTTATCTAATCAATAGCTGCAGTAGAGATTATGTCAAATTAAGTGAAGCTGGGGAAAAAGGCAGATTTACAGAAATCACTGAGAACACAAAAATATTTTCAAATGGAAGAGTGAATGGGAAAAAATCACCCTGATTTCTAGAACTAAAAATGCTGTGTTTTCTTTAAGAAATAGAAAATGAAAGAAACTTGAGGTATCTGCAAAGTAGAGCTGTAGTTAGAGCAATAAAAAGGAAGTGTACATAATTTTAGTTTGTCTAATCATTATAGCTGGCCATTCAAGCATAAAAGTGGATTTTCTGCTGTAGCAACAGTTTTAGTTTCTGTTTTTCATCATAAAACTAATTAAAAGTAGAGATGGGTTGAACTGCTAAGAAAAAAAAAAAATGTATCAGTGTATTTGAATAGTGGATTATCCATTAAGGCATATATCACTCACCAAATACAGTTCACTCACATTGAGTTCAAGCTGTGCCACAGAAAAAGCTCCAGAGGCGTTTAGCTGCGGCATACTTCCACAGACTTGCTATCCCTAAAATTATCCCAAAATATGTTTTATTTTTTTCCCCTATGACTTTCTAAAAAAATATTTCCTTTGTCCCTGGTAGTTGATGAAAGACAACAGTCTAATGTAGAATCATAGAATCATAGAATGGTTAGGGTTGGAAGGGACCTTCAAAGGTCATCTAGTCCAACCCCCCTGCAAGGAGCAGGGACATCCCTGACTAGATCAGGTTGCTCAGAGCCTCATCCAACCTGGCCTTGAACGTTTCCAGGGATGGGGCATCCACCACCTCTCTGGGCAACCTGTTCCAGTGTTCCACAACCCTCACTGTAAAAAATTTTTTTGAAGGAGGAAGCAATTATTACAGAAGTTGTATAAAGCACTTAATACAATTTTATTACACGCATACAAACCCCCGGTGTTGCTCTTAAAGGCTAGCTCTTAAATTCAGGTGTGTCACAGCCCTATTTAAGCACGTGTGAAACCAATGGAAAAACTGCCTGAAATAGAAATACAAGTCTGAACTCTGGGTAGTCAAAATATTTTAAGCTCTAAGCCACCAAGCCTTCTACTTGCTTAGTCAGGCACATGGGTGTAACTTGAAGCATTTTCAAGGAGAAGAGTAAATGGAAGTTGTGGAGTAAATGGACAGTTGATGTAGTAGGTAAGCCATATCAAAACTCAGGAGAGATTTTAACATGAAGTTAATGGATGTGTATTAAGAACAGTTAGCAGAGATTTGACAGAATATAGACCTGGAGGCCAGAAGATGGGCTGATGATGCATAACTTTCAATTTCACATTTCTGGAACTTCATATTTGAAAAGCAAAATACACACTGCACGTGGAAATGCATGTTGAGAATCCCTCATCCTCCAGTTATTAGTTGAATGTCCTGTCTTCCCCAGCATAGACAGAAACATATGTATTAGTTATTATATGTAAAAAATACATGGTGGGCCAGTATTCTTACCCACTAGCACCTGCCTTGAGCAGCTGCTGGGGATGGGGCGCTCAAAGTTGGCCAAATCTGGGATGTGCTCCACAGATCAGCCCCAGCCACTTGTGTGTTACAACTGTCCTATTACCTATGAGTACTGAAACAGTTCATTTCAAGAATACTGAAACAATATTTTACTCAAAACATATGCAATTATTTTCAGATTGTATACTTGGACAACGCAAACAGTTGATCTTCACCTTTTGGGAAGCAAATGATTTCCCTCCCCTCTTGAACATTACAGCTGTCCCAAGGTAAGCTAGGAATTCAAACTCCTGTCCAATTTCTAATCAAAAGATTTTAATGAAAAGCTGATATTCTGTTGTGCCTGAGAAGATTTTTTTTTTTCATTCCAGATCCACAACTGATAGAGTCAGAGTAAGACTATTCTATGCAAATGTTCTAGAAGTTAGATATTAATTTGACACTTGTAGTATAATATTTCTGGTGCTCAAGTTGCACAGTCAGTTTATAGTATTTAGACAAATGTGTTACTTACCATAGCAGTAAAAGTTCATTTCTCCTAAGTGCTTGCAGCCTAGTAAAATAATTTAAATTCTAAAGAAATATGTATAATAATCTATGTATAAATATTATTAATAACTACTTTCACAACTAAAATCACTTACAAAGCAAGATTTAATTTTTAATAAACCTGAAGTACTCTATAGGTATATTTGGTTATATATTCAAAACTTACTGGCATTTTAATTGGTTTATTTGTCATTGTTACAGGTTGTTACTACAACCGCTACTGCCAAGATAAATGCTTTTTGTCATAGTTCATCAAAATGAAGTTATTCAAATCAAGACAACATAGCAACTAAAATTGTAGAATAAAATAATAATTTCTTCCACAAAATGTATTGTTTTAGTTATACCTGGGATCATCTACAAACTTACAAATGCACATTTTAATGAACAATTATCGTATGCCAAAGAGATTAGGAGAAGGATCAAGCACTGATTATAACTGAGGAATAGAAACACGCATAGAAATAAAAAGCTGAGATTTTGCATCTGTGAGAAAGAAGGAAAAACAATTTCAAGAGACATGGCAAATTGTGCAGGACTGATGAGAATCAAATTGATGGCTCTAATTCTTATTAGGGATGGGATCATGCAGTATTAATGAGGTCTGAGTCTTTCACCTTGATTAGCACTCTGACTTATGCCTGAGAGGAAGATGACAGAGTAGATACATCCATGGTCTGATTCTGTACAACAAAATCCTCATCTCTTTCTTAAAGCTAGAACAACCAGAATATAAAAAGAAAAATTATGGGAAGTGAAATTCAGAGCTTACTCTGAAATTTTGCGGTTCAACTATGCAGCCCAAAATAAATTTAGAGAAACATGTCTATGGTTTTATCTGTTTAATATCTATATTTTTCATACTCATGTCAGTAATTTCTTTAGGTACATGCAGAAGAAAGGCCTGTCCTACATCTCATTAAATATGCAGACATTTGTACCCAGCAATATTTTACATGGCAGAGACAAATTCAAGGCCAGTTTAGAACCTCCACGCATGTAGTCTGCCAGGTTAATTCAAAAGCAATTCAAGCTAGACAATAACTAACATATTAGTGTATTCCTTCCAGCAGAAATTAGATTTATAGTCCTGGGAGGGTGAAAGCTGAGGCCTTGTGTAGACCAGTAAACATTAGTGCCCGTAGGCAATATTAGGAGCTGCCAGGACCCATCACTACAGCAGTGCTGCATGTCAGTTTATAAGAGAAATCTCTCTACTGCATCTAATAATTACATTCAAGGGACTTTCAGACAAATGCTTTGTTAGTTAAAAAGTTGTATTTTAATTCCTCTAGCAGGGCTGAATGAAAATGAAAATGCGCATTTTAATTTAACCTCTGATCCAATTCTGAAAAGTGATCACTTGATAAATTCTTCTGGTCATTTAATGCTACCACTTGGTACAAAAATAATATTAATAAAAAGACTTGTGGATTTTTTTTTTCTTTTTTTTTTTAGTGTATAAATTAAGCTAAAAGCTTGTAGACATGTAGTTCACCATGGTTACACGTAACACATATGCTCTATGAAAAAAAGTCTGAAAATTTCAAAATTCAAGTAACTAAAGCTCTGCTTACACTGCAAAATGCTTCAATGTGTTACCCATGGACACTTCATAGAGTGCTGCTTGTAATTCTTCTCACTGAACTTCTTTCCCTTCACCTTCCCTCCCTGCCTCTACCCAGGAAACAGCAGCTGAACTACAGGTTGACTTAAACACAAGGATTCAAACGAATGTGTTCCATCACTCTATAAACAGTCTTGAATGTCCTTTCAAGATCTTTCAGATTGTTTCTGTTTGGAAAAGAAACTTGAGTCCTGATTCAAGCGTCTATTGGACACGATTAGCATTACATTAGAAATCTACCGTTATGACACTTTCTATCTGATCCCAGTTCCCTGCCTCATTCCAGCTGGCACATCAGCCCAAGGAACTCTCTTGTCATGTAGTTTTCAAGATCATATTACAACTTCTTGGTTTTGCTGCCAAGCTTCTTTACTACCTATTTCTAGATTTGGCTTTTCCTTAGCTTACAGTCTTTTGTGTAGGCTTCTTGGTACCACTTTTTGCACTCAGGTCCCAAACTTTCTCGGTGTATGTGGCTCAACTTCTACTCTAGTTGAAATATCACCTCTAACAGTTCCCACTGCTCTGTTGGCTGTCAGTAAATGAGTTTACTTTGCTTTTCAGCCTGAATGAATAACGACCATTTTGTTCAGCAGCTTCACTTGAACTTTCAAGTCTCATTTTTGCACATACTTATATATAATATATATGCACGTGTATGAATATACATACACACACATATATATATATAATCTCCTCTACAGGAAAGATGCAACATTTTCTATTGGTGCCCAAATCTTCACTCTTCTCAGTTTTTTTAATACCTAACAATTAACTGCTGTGAAATTGTTTCTGAGGAAATATTGAATCTGTGTGGTTCCTCTGTGATTTCCCAGCTTCAGCAGCGTCAGCCAGCCAATGCAGAAGAGACAGAACGTCTCCAGACGTCCAGGCCTATAAATGCCACCTCTAGAACAATAACTTTGCAAAGTGAACAAGAGATGAGGGAATCCCATTAGGTTACTAATGGCCATTTCTTTCCCCTAGTGACGTGAGGGAAAAGCAGGAAAAGCAGGGAAAAAAGCATGGAAAAGCAACTCAGCCTCAGACTGAGTGCTGAAGTTTCCACAGCTGCTTTCACCTCACAGGCACTGAAGAGATCACTGTGGTCCTAATGATCCAGTACATTTTACATCTTTTAGGTATGAAGTTGTAGTCAAGACTGGGAGATTAAATATTACGCAAGCTCATTCAAGCAAGCTTCTTTCCTCTCCATTCTTACATTGTGAAAGGTGTAGGTCAATTTTCACAACCTTTAGACTTTCTTCTGAATATTCCTGAACAGATATTTTACTAGCTATTAAAAGTAGGATCTGCTACTTGTTCCAGGTCATTATTACTTTTTTTTTTTTTTTTTAAACAATTTCTTTTCAGGTATGTGTTTCAGCTACTATACTTGGTACCATTTGTTGGTGAGCTGTTAGTGTCTTCTTTAAAATAATTTTTGTTCAAAACTGTAGATTATCACAGCAACTGATAATCAAAAAGGTGATGCATGTTTTCAGTTTGGGGTTGTTCAGATGCCCGTGTGTGCCTGGACTGGACTTTCATGACCAGGTCACGCAGAACCTTGCCGTTAGATACAGCACTCAGCGCTAAGCTTCATAGTTTATTTCTAATGAAATACCGCAGAATGGAGCCACGATTTCCAAAGCATCTATCACTAGTTAGTGATGTGACATGACATATAAATGGGTCTCCTTGTGATGACATTAAATGAGTGTCACACTTGCTGTGTAACAGCTGTTAAGTCTGTTCCCCTTCCTGTCCCAGTTCTCTTATTCTTAAAAATAACCTGAAAAGGTTTATCTGTACCCTGGGAGTGGCAGGGGGAATGATGCTTTCAGGTGGAAGTTCCATATCTCTACAATGAGAACAGAATCAGTCCCCACACAAATTATGTGGTAATTACAGTCAAGGAACTACAGCCTCAGAGCTTTAGTGGATGCCACAATGCCACTAAAGCTACCTCCCTTAGCATCCATTTTTGAATTAAATGAGTGGTTCATTGAGCTTTGTCTCCTCCTTCATTCCTTCCACTCTTGGTCTCTTCCATATATATGTGAACTGTCCTCCATCCCTTCTAAAGGTCTAGTTCAGGTTAGGTTGTAATCAACAGGAGTATTCCCACAGCTCTCAGATCACCTTGGTTGACTCCACAAAACTCCAGCTGTACATGGAGTTTGTTGACATGTACATGTCAAACAGAGCAAACCGCAGAATCATCTCTACAAAATTTCTGGTGAGCTCAACAAGATCCAAAAGAGTAACAGAGGCTTGGGGATTCCGGTATCACAACTCCTTTTACCGAAAATATTTTGGAAATTAATTTCAAGCTGGCAAGCTTTGTGAAACACAAACAGCTAAAACTGGCCAATCTAGTATTTAGATGAAAGTGAAATATGTGCACTTTTGTTGTTATTGTTCCTGCAGAGATTAAGGAATTTTCTATTGAACTGTTTATTGTTCAGTATTATAATTTACAATATGAGCTGTGATAATATTCTGAAAGAAAGATCCAAAGAACATTCCCTTCTGTGCCTTTTTAATGAAATAAAACTTTCCCAGAAACACTAAAAAATGTAGGAACTGGGAAAATTCCACTGAACTCAGCATCTGCAATGCCTACCGGACAAGAGAAAAACACCAAGCTGTACAGTCCTCACTCACAAGGAAATTTAACTTTACTGTTTATACTTAACACCCCTCCATTTTAAAATATTTGCATACCATTTTGTCATTGTAATCTTTTCTGTGTTACGGGACCATTATCTGTCACTAGCTGTGAAAGAAATGACTGCTTCTGAGTTGTATAGTCTGACCATATTTTTACATATAAAAGAGAAATATAACTGAAAAAAAAAAAAAAAACAGGACTGCAGTATGTAGCAGGTACAACATCCCAGCTGGAAACTGGATTTGATAGTGAGTACCAGTGATGGACTATTCCCTGTGGTGGATATCACAATGTAATAGAGTAGCATTTGAAACAACACTTTCAGTAACACATTTTACTACCTTCATTTATCTGTTCAATGAATAGGAAATCTACTTAAGCCACAGTGCCAAGATATGCTATTTCTTTTGCCTCAAATGCATTTTTCACATTGCCATACTACTAATGGAAAATGTGTTATAAATAACAAAAAATGTATTTCATCTCACAGAACACTTAATTCATGCAGTGAAGATTTTAACTGAAGTTTCTATCATTTTACATAGGGACAAGTAGGATTTTTTTTTTTCCTTTTTTTCCTTTTTTTCCTTTTTTCCAACTTCGTGACTTTAAAAAATGATGTATTCAATACCAATTAAACATATCTATACATATAATAAATGTTTGTCAGCAGCACATAAGGAGTATAAAATATAACTGCATTCTATACAGGGCATTTGTCATCAGCTTTTGAAGTGGTGGCCAGTAGTAGGAGGGCTACTCCATGCTTCTCTTTGTTTGCACACTTAAATTCCAGTAGAGACCAAGAACGCCTTTTTCCAAATTCAGTTGGGAAGAAAATTGTTCCCAATTTACTGTGCTGTGACTGCAATCACAGTGAAGCATGCCTTCATCGTCGCTGCGCTTGACCAAAGCAGCACGGTCTATGTAGCAGCTGAGTGCTGGGACAGATCCAAATCACAGCTGTCCACTGCTGAACCAAGCCAGAAGGAAAAGCACACCAGGTGTCTTTACCACACAGTGGCTTCCAAGTTCTTGTTAAGTACACATAATAGTATAATTGAAGACAACAGGAAATAGGATGGTATTCAAAATTCTGTCGTGAAGGTTATCAATTTTTCATGTCAGTACTGCCCCATGCATAAATGACAGATGTGGCCTAGACTCAGGACCACCTACAACTGCAGACATGTCCTCTCAAGTGACAAAATGCAGAATGTTTAATATCGTCCTATATAAATAAATATTAAATTGCATTAACATAACAAGAATGGCGAACAGAATGTGCAATGGTTTCCTAATTTGTAATCACTGAATGATGTCAGGTAAGAGGCACATTGTAGGATGCTATGTATCATCAACAGTTACAGTGCTTTCTTTTCATGGAAGGAACAATGGCAGATGAACAATATTTGTACTTTCTGAATTTAGCAGTCTGTTGTCTATACATTCAAAATCAAAGTACGAAAGCTCACACAAGAAGTGAGTTGTGTGATAGAAAGGAATCAATGACAAATACAGAGCTGATGGATATTTATAGGGGATAAAACATTTTGAAATTTTCTGTGAGGAAAAGGTGTTGAAGGCAAGAGTAGTTCTATATTTATTTCTCAAGTTTACTATCTAGTCAACAGACTCTCTTAAAAGACACACAGCTATGCAGGGCCACTCTTCTGCTATGACAGCACCCTCTACGTTACACTCGCTGATGATTTTGCCAGAACAAGAAAACATTCCTGGTCCTATTATAGCAAGAAAATGATGGAAAATAGCATAATATTTTGTTGTTTAGGTTCGTTCATAATATAGAGCAATACTCAAAAATCTTTGTGGCCTTCAAAGTTTACTTGTTCTTCAAATTTGCCCTCTAATCAAATAGCAGCAGTCAAGCCTCTTAGTGTGAACATTTTAGGCATGCTGTCCCTATTCACATTAAGTTGTTTTATTTTCAGTGCTGCATGGCTGCGTTTTTTGATAGCGTGGAGCACTATGAAATAAGTTTTTGTGATTTGTGAAGGGCACAGGCAATCAAACACAACTTTTATGTCATTACCACTGCATAAAAGCGTACGTTCGCTATAACGTTCCAGAGCTATAGGAAATGCCAAGTAAAAGAAAAACAATGTTTGATTGTTTACTCACTCCATTTATCCCACATTTATGTGAAATAAATAAAGGGGCTATAAAGGGGCTCCAATGGCACACAGCATTTAACTCTTGCTGTTGAAAAGCTAAAAAATAATAAATATGAGAACATTTTTGAGAAAAACATGTTATTCCCTTTCGAGTACAGTCTATATCCCAAAACACTGCAAAAACACAGAGAGGAAAATATTTAAGAATATTAAGTATTAAGTTTATATGCAATCTTTTTTTTTTTTTGCATTTTCCTGCAGTCAAAAATCTAGCTTCTCTTAGGCAAATAAACATTGTTATGTGAATGTTTTGACAAATAACTCCAATTTGTTCTTTAGAGCTTTGGTCTACTGCAGTGGGAGGTGGGATTGTTTATCATCTGTGTGGGCAACTGTCACAAAGTGCCTAGAATCGTGCAGACTCCTTAGTTAAATGTATACATAATTGCACTTAAGTAACATATAAATTGCATATGGGTTTAGATAGCAGAGAAAAATACATTGTTACTAGACAGTACAACATATATTTTCAAGTTGGTCATATAGATGATCTTTTACTCCATAAAACTCAACATTACGGTTAACACGAGCAATAGATATGATTTTCGATGTGTGCATCTTGACTTGAGATACACAGATTTTTTGAGAAGGATTAGCAGGCTAAGAATTTACAATACACCAGGTGATGCACTATAACTGCCTGTATTTCAGCTCTTACCTGTAGTAAATGTGAGGTATGGTCTCCTCAGAAGAAAAGGGGAGCTACCTACACCACATTATCCTGCTCACTGTTAAACAGAGATTTCATAACTTAAGAGCTTAGCTTATTGCAACGTAGTTTTTTTTTCTGTATGCCTTTAGACTTTCATTCATCAATGGAAAAAGAGATGTCAGCAACAATAATTTTCTTTTTAGTTCATACAGCTTCTTCTAAAATCAAAGTAATGATAGTTTTAATGAAAGACTTACTCAACTCAGCCCTGAAGATCACTGTTTCATTGTCACACTTACTGTGTGATGTATTGTCATGTCCGTATTTAAACAATGATTTTCACTCTCAGGAGAGCAGTAATCCATGGAATCTATGTATCATCTATTACAGTGCCCAGTAACTGAAGTTTTACTTTAACTTGGAAGAAAATCTGCCTGGACAGAATAGACTGCAGAAAGGAAATTATTTGTCAACTTAGGCAGTTGATGATTTCGGTTAAACTTAAAACGTACAGACTTTTACCTCCTTTAAGGAAATGTTTACCCACTGTAATTGCTTTCTTATTGTTCACTAGAGTGCTAATTGTCTCTGGAACCTTGAGTCTTGAGATTTCTCATCAAATTCAGTTTTTTGGAGTATAGTGTTTACCTTCTGTCCTTAAATATTTAGTTTCCTACTTTTAAATTTCATTTAAATTTCTCTTGAAATTTAGGGGAAAACAGAAATACATTATACACTTCACTGCTATTCAATAGTTTCTACATAACTCCACTGTTTTACAAGGTAATTATCTAATCTTGCCTCCCTTCTTTCTAAGGCTTCCCCTCCCTCTAATGATTTTCTTTCTATGTAACATCTATTTAATTTTTTAAAAGAAACTGCGACCAGGAAAGATTATAATAGTGCAAGAAAAGGGTTACTGTATAACATTTTTTCAATAGTTCTGATTACTTACATATATTACTCATATATATTAGGTTTACTTAAAGCATCATGGCATGTGAACCAGTTCCTTGCTAATAATATCTAAGCCTTTCCTCCAAGGCATTACAAAGCCCAGTGACAGGTATGACTAGCTGAACTGTTTTCCTGCCATACAATCTATGTTTAATTCATCAAAACTGGAATTTATTGTCCACATACAGCTTATTCATCAAGTTTGTAAAAAAAATTCAGTGAGCCCTATTAGTCTTCAGTAGCACGGCAAAGAAAGCCACTTCCAGCAAACTCTGACACCTTACTGCGTCCAAAAAAGTAGTAAAACCTATTATGCAATGCTGTTTCTAGTATATATTTTAGGTCTCTTGACAACAGCATTAACCTTTTGCCACGCTGAAAATTGCCCATTTATTTCTGCTTTTTGGTTTGTGTTTTAGCCATTTTCTAATTCAATACAGTACTTTCAGCCAAAACTATTTATTAGCTTTGGCAAGGGACTTCTCTAAATTATGTCCTCAGTCTATTATTCACTGTTTGATAGAAAAGGTAGCATGTCTTTTTCTTAAAAAAAAAGCATACCAGTTTCTTTGTATCAAATATAGATGCTTGCAAAATAAGTTTTTTTAATTAAAGCTTGTAATCTGTAATTTAATAAAAATTCCTCAACCAATTTATGAAGATAATTGTCTTTTCAAGATGTAATTCTTGTCAACCACAAAGCTGAGATAACTGAGATGGATGCAGCATAAAAAGGTAGATAAAAAATTCGCTATAAAATGTGCTGACACTATAAATCAAGTTCCCAGAGTGGCAGAGGTTCACCTGAACAACACTGCGTGTGCATCTTGAGAATTCGGTTCAGATGTCTGGAGATAACATAACCATGTTGCTAAGGTAACAAACGTGGGGTTTTGGTTCTTGTGGTTTTTCTGGGGGGTTTTTTTGGTTTTTTTTTTTTGTTTTTTTTTCTTTACTTGGAAGAAGAATAAACAGGCATGTAAAACAGTATAAAATTGACAAGTAGTATCTTGATGCCCTAGGGTTTTTCTAGCTTATATATGGCACTTCGTGAAGATGCTTGATATTCATCTTTCACAGCCAATTACCCTTTTCCTCATTTAGAGATTCCTTTAGAAACCAATTGTGTGAAATGAAGAACTAACTAAGGATTCAAAAGAAAGAGCAAACTGGACTCTGAAGGTAGGTTACAGTCCTACTCAGCTGCTGCATCCACGAGCAAAGCACTGAGCACTTTTGTCTAAAGCGTAGCAGAAAGAATGTCAATGCAAAGCAGCTCATACATAAAGGACCTCTAAATCATTGCATAAAAAAAAAATAAAGCAGCATTAGAACTGCAAATATTCAAAAAAAAAACAACCAAAGGATCCGATTTCCACTTTTAATGTGAATGACACTGGAATCTTTTCCCCTTCTATGCTTATTTTCTGTGAAGTGCGGTATTTTATTTGCACAAATCTGCCTGAAAATTATATTACAAATTGCATTATAATGAGATATCTCAGGGCCCAGAGAAAAGTTAGTTACCCTCAGCACCCTAATCACTATCCTAATATTTTGTCAATTAAATGAATTGACAAGAGTTTCAACTATAAACATCTCACTTCACATACTTAGACAATGTAGGTCTGGGATCAGATGACATTATAATGCAGCAGTGCTTTTCACTGATGTCTCATTGTCAAGTTTTACTCAGAGAAGGCAGAGACTGAAGTACTAGAGGTTTCCATTTGACTTAAGTGCAGCCGCTCTTTTTCATTGCGGTCTTTTTTCCCTTTGCTTCCATTCTCCTACCCAGCGCCTTCCTCCTCCCAGTGAAAGAAGCATTAAATCAGGATTCATAGAAACTTGAGCAACTTACAGATTTGAATCAGACATCTCTAGTAACACATTTAGCTTTAGCTCGGAGGTTTTTATTCCCTATAAGTCCACTCTTTGCACTTCTGGGATGTTACCATCTTTCCATCTACTTTCAGGCATTTCAAAGCTACACTTTCTTTGGGAAGTGAGGTCAAAGGCAGAAATACAATTTCTCGGTACTTCCAACCTGTCCACATGTATCATCACTGTAAAAATAAGAGTTACGCATAGTTTAATGAATAGCGTTCAGTGCTCTCCTAAGCTAACGAGCACCATTAGGTCATATTTTAATACATGATTTGCTCTCTGAGAAGAGCAGTCTCTTTTAGCCATGACAGTCATTAGTAATATGGTAACAGGAGGTGACAGTGCGAAATGGGGGTGAAGGAGTGAGATAGGATGGAAGCTGCAGCATCTCACTGAGCTGGAGTAGGAGTGGAGCAGGAGTTGTGTGGAGGGCTGACATGAACATGAGGAACAGATGACTGAATTGATGAGAAGAACTGGGGAATTAGATTGGGAGCTGGAAAGAGGAATAGAGACCTCTGAGATGGGAGGAGTGTTAAGTTTAAGAAGAAAGGAAAGGGGCTGTCACACAAGTGGGAAAGGATGGGCGGAACACGAGGTGGAAGACTGGTGAACTAGGCATTTTATGTCAGGAGGAGGAACACAGAGTTGATAGCAAGGGGATGGGGAAGTCCTATGCCCACAAAAGTGAGATGCTTTCCTTTTGGGGTGCAGGAAGGGCTGGGATAGGAGACCTCAGGACATGACTATGTTAACTCTAAAGCAATTTTAACTGTGATCCACTTTGGCAGTGGACATTATGTAGAAACCTACCAGGCCTCTCTCACCATCCTCACTCATTCAAGTCACATGCACTCCCTTTTGCTGAAATTCTTTCTAACTGCATTGCTCTGGGGCAAAACAAAATGACAGTGAATCACTGGGAAGGAAATTGAGATTGCAATCTGAACCAAACAACTTGCACAATTGCAGCACACTAGTTTATGAGCTTTCCATACTCAAGAAATAAAAATATCATCTACAATCAAACCGAACCCTTTAAAACATTAAAATAACACAGTATAAATATATTTCCTTCTGAATACATAAGATTTTTAAAAAGACAGATTAGTTTGAAAATGATGTCTTCATACAGCACGCTTTGTTAGTCTACAAATTACACTTCCACTACCGGAGTGTTGAATAGAGCAGAATTTCACTAAAACTTCACCTGTTTTTTCATCATCAGCTACTTGAGATCTGTCACACTTCTATGTACATACTAGATGAAGATTTAGAATACAGCATTTTGAAGCTATTGCAGCCATTTTATTAGCTGAACAAATGGTGTACAAAACTGAGGTAGAAGAGAAGAAAACAAAAGTATTTAATAATATGCCAAGCAACTGATCACCATAAGCTGCTCATGTGAAGTCTCACAGGTATTCTACCATAATCCTGACAATTACTGTTATTGTTTGTCATGTTCAATTATCAAGTATTCAATACTTTTTCTCAAGAAAACAAACAAGGAACAAAACATATCTACAAGAGTTTAAATTCAATGGCAGGTGTTTTGTACATCACGGGGCTTCCTCAATGGGTTCTCAAAACCAGTGCCCAATATTAGAATTACAGTGGTGCACAACTCAAGCTCTTATCCTCAGATATTAACAAGATGCTTCTTAAAGTTCTTTCAAATGTCTTTTCCATTGAAAGCCAAGTTTTTCCTTTGTCTCAGAAATAATCCTTCCACAAAACAACTCATCTAGCTCGTTTTTACCATCTAGACAATTCTTTTTTTATTGTTTTAGAACAAGAAAATTATTTTAAGAAGAATGAATCTAATTAATAATATTGATAATGACCAGTATTTTGTTTCACGTTCAGAGGCTGGAACAACTTGAGAATTCCCTTGACTGGTGAGAAGATTATGTTGGGTTTTTTTTTTTTTGTCTTTAATTAGCTCCAAAACTTCACCACCAAGTAGAAACACCAATGGGAAGAACTTGTCCCTGTACAGACATACACCAGGTTATTCATAAACTGAGAATTAACTGCAGGATTTGGGAGCTAATGGAAGTGATAATTAGCAAAATCAAACCACAGTTCTGAACATTTACTCTCCCATTTCTTCTTTTTTTTTTTTCGTTATTACCTGGAGCATTTACATCGCAACTGCCTTTGCTACTAACTTCCCATCTGAAACCTTAATTATCATTAGCAACCATTTAAGATATTAAAACATTATATTGTAATTTAAGGCTAAGAAAGTGTTGGAGAAATAAATGTATGATTATGAAACAAATTTACCGTTTTTATACTGTTTTTAAAACCTTTTCAACAGCTTTTCAACAGCTGCTGAAAATAACAAACACCTTAATTAGAACATTGTGGATTCTTTTTAATAAACTTTGGAAGAATGAAAAGAAAATCTTTCCCTTAGCCTGGCAGCGTAGTATGTTGCATACCATGCTTAAGGTGTTGCATAAATTTAAATAATATCATGAGTTGACTAGGAGCACGATAACTCCAAACAGTGTACATAGAGAGCTATTTCTAATTACTACATTTTTTCCTTTAAGGTAAACTGTCAAAAGTAAACTCTATAAATACTTGCATGTTACAAACGATACCCAAGTTTCCATAGATCTTACTCATTGATCCACTTCGGAAGGGAGAGCCTTCTACAGGAAGAGCTGGATAGGCTGGAGGAGTGGGCTAACAAGAATTTTATGAAGTTCAACAAGAACGAGTGCAAGGTCTTACACCTCAGAAAACAGGAGTGCAGCACAGACTGGGATCTACCCAGCTGGGGACCGGCTCTGTGGAAAGGGACCTGAGGGTCCTGGTGGACAAGCTGCTCAATATGAGTGAACAGTGTGCCGCTGTGGCAAAGAAAGCCAGCAGGATGCTGGGTTGCGTCAACAAGACGATCACCAGCAGAGATTAAGGAGTCATTATCCAACTCTACTTAGTGCTTGTCAGGCCACACCTAGAATACTGTGTTCAGTTTTGGTCCCAGTTGTGCAAAAAAGATGTAGACAGAGAGCCAGTCGGTCCAGAGAAGGGCCCCAAAGATGATCAAAGGACTGGGAAGCCTGCCATATGAGGAAAAGCTGAGAGAAGGGGGTTTCTTGAGCCTTGAGAAAAGGGAAGACCTTATCACCATGTTCCAGTATTTCAAGGGTGGCTACAAAGAAGATGGAGACTCCCTTTTTGCAAGGAGTCATTTGGAAAAGACAAGGGGTAATGGGTACAAGTTACTCTTGGGGAAATTCTGATGGGCCACAAGAAGAAGATTTTTCACAATGAGAATAATCAGCCATTGGAATAATCTCCCCAAGGAAGCAGTAGATTCCCCAACATTGGACACTTTTAAGATTCAGCTGGACAGGGTGCTGGGCCATATTGTCCAGACTGTGCTTTTCCCAAGAAAGGTTGGACCAGATGATCCTTGAGGTCCCTTCCAACCTGGTATTCTATGATTCTATGACCCTTGGATTATGCTGGCCTGCTCCTTCAAGTACTAGGAGGCCTCACAGCAGCCGGATCTGTAAACCAGAGTGGGTTAAACTTGTTGATTTACTTACATTTCATTTTTAAAAATCTTGAGATTCAAAGATATATGTGTGTCCTAAAGACTTTTCCATAGGATTTAAAAAATGGGTCTTCTGTGTAGGTGAGCAGCAAACTGGTACGGAGAGCTGTCAGCACTGAATGGTCAGCCGTGCTTAAATCAGTCTTAGCCCCTGTATTTAGGCTTTAGCTAAAGATATCACTGAAAAGAGATGAGCCTTCTCCTACGAAATGAAGCAGGCTGGCTTGGAACATTCCCAATTTTCCAGAACGGCTTGGCTTCACGTGTATGCATCTCATCACAGAAATTTAAAAACAGTGAAATGCCATTTCCTTCAGTCTTGAGGTTTAGGGGAAAAAAAAAAAAAAAAAAAAAAAAAAAAGGGTTCTGAATGTCCCATCTATCAAAATAGTAGGAGGATTCTAAATTTTGAATAACCTTGATGCAGATGGAAAGCCACAAAACAGCTATATCTCAGGTTTGAGAAGCATCATCACATTACCGTCACAGAGCTGACAAGAAGTGACAAACGTTTGCTTCATCCTATAAGCTTGTTTAACAACCAGAAGGGGACAAAATGTAATGTGTCTATCACAGGCATGCTGTTCAGGATTCAAGTGGTAACTCACAATATCAAATACAGAATTTTCAAGTGAAAAAAATCTGTGTGTCCATTTCTATTAAACTAGGGCAAGATGCAAACTCATAGTGATAGCCCTGTCATCCAGTCTTATCCTCAGCTCCCAAAGCTCGCACAAAGAATGCTGCAATCAGCTTCTGGACAACACAAAATCTCCTGGGCCCTGACAGGCATAATGCTTTGGTAAAATAGGCTTCTTTATCTGTAACACTATCACCCCTCGACAGAAGTGACGTGATGTTACATCAAGGACATGTAATGTGATCACATATAATGTGATTCAGATATAGATTTATTTTTTTTTAAAAAAAAAGTTTTCTTCTTCATGAAATAATCTGATTTAGGGAATTCTGACAAGTGCTGTAATTATTTGAAGCATTTATGACAAAATAGCATAATCTGTCAATATAGCAAAGACAATTGCAAAGCAACTAGTCAAAATAATTGTGATTAAACCACTTTCTAGGTACAGTTAAGATGATGATATAATGGGAATGACAACACAACCAGTTACTGACATTTAGAACTCTTGGAAGTATTTCAAATGTCTTGGAAAGAACATCGATATATAAATGTTTTCCATTTTCATTTTGATGTTACAAAGGTGTTTAGTGCCTTTTTTTTCCTGCAGAGCTGTCTCTGGAAGTCTCAAGATTTGCACAAGATGTCCCATTAGTCTAATATTACTGTTCTGTCCTGTGTATTCTTCTGGAAGAGACACACCACTCCTGTCATCGTTCTATACTAACCTAAGTCCCTTCACAGTGTCTCAGATGATTGAAAAATAGTATTGTCTAATGTGTTTTACAATATTTTTCTTTAGGATTTCTGATAGCTCACTGCATTTAACCATTTATTCCATACATGTATCGATTTTAAAGACAGAGAAGACCCATTTATGATCATCCAGTTCAGCCTCCTGCATAGCACAGAACCAATAATTCGGACTGCTAGATTAAAAGTCATGTTAGAAGTACAGTTTATCTTTAAAAAAAAAAAAAAAAAAAAAATCTGATTTCAAGCATCCAAAACTCCATCACATTCCCACATCAAGATCTGTTTTCTTCTTTACCATGGAGTATGGTTGACTTCCTCGGATCACCTGGGTATCTTACCAAATTCCCTGCTGTTACATAGCACAGCAGTGATACCCCTGATCTCTCCTATTCTCTTTCTGTTGCAAACAATAGGTTTAGGTTTTGGTCTTGTAAATAAGTTATAAATTTATAGTACTCAGTATATAAAGGTTTTCAGCCTGCACAGTGCAGGAGCATTCAAGAAAGATTTCCTTTGCGCACTTTCAAGCTTAATACATGAAGTTGAAACTGACTGGATCATATGGTTCCCTGTAATTGTAAGGGAGTGGACTTGCTAAATCAAATGGTTATTCTACATTTCCATATCGCTAGAATGTTTAATGACCCTATTAAAAATTAATGTTTTAGTTCTTGTGTTCCTATTTGCTCACTAATCTTGTTATGCCTTTATCTACTAGTTTAGAACTTATGTCAAGATCTTCTCTCATGCGTGCATCTCTGGATATTTTTTCAGAGGTCATCTTTCCTCTTGGAAAAACTGAAGAAGCAGATTTCTTTATTGTAAGAGATATTTTTCTTGTACTGTTATTTATGAATCCTTTCAAATTTCAACTTTATTTTGAAAATAAAGTCTCCGTCAATGACTTATTTAGTGTCATGTGATAAAGCATCTGCTTTGACCTAATCTCTTCTCACTTAAAGGCAAGCTTTAAAGCTACCTCTTACAGCTACCTTTTCACACAGGGATAAAATGCATTTAGCTTCACTATGATGACACTTTGGTTATTCTCAGAATTATATTTTTCAAGAGTACATTGTCACCTCTCCCCTCCCTCCAATTTCCCTCTTTTAAGTATGGCAAAGCTTTTTATTCCTTGAGGCATGACTTTTCATTTTAATAAAGAAAAAAGGTGTTCTATGTGACCAAAGCGATATAAACTTCTCTATCGAATTAAGAACTTTATGACATACTCTTTTCTCATTCAGCCTTTTAGAAGGCTTCATCCTTTTACCAAGCAGTCACAACATGTACAAAATGACAATATTTCTTCCATTTCCTCCAACCTCGACTACAAAACAAAACTGACGTTTCCACAAAGCTATAACTACTTCTCCATTTTGAACTTAGTCTCTGGTCCATAGTCTTTCAAACAGATATTAATGAAGTTTAATACATATGACTATACCTGTCTTTGCTTGTGGGAAATGCAAACGATTATGGCTGGAACACTTATGTGAGTTCTATATGCAACCAGTAAATCAAATTAAAAAAAAAAAAAAAAAAGTACATATGGACTCACATATTCATGTTCTACATTAACAGTTTATATCAGATGCACTGATCCAAACACAGCATTTGTTTAACAGACCTTTAACATATTCAGATCATCTATAGGGTGTACGTATTGAAACCTCACAGTCCTGACAGACTCATGCACCTATAAAAGAAATATGACAACCAGAATGCACCCTTGAACTTGGGAGGACAGTATGCACTAGATCATTTTAACAGCAATTTAAGAGTCAATGTCTTCTGGTATTTTAATAATGCCAGCTAGTATTACAGTAAAAATAATGTGCTTGAACTTTGGAAAATGCAGTTAAACTTGTGTGGCACCTTCAGAATTTTGTCCCTTCTACCTAAAGCCTATTACATGAGAAGACTGATTTATCTCTTGAATGGGTTTTATAAAGCTGTGACAATTCTTCTCAGAGAAGGGTGAAAGATGCTCACCTCCAGAGCTTTCATAATCCAGTTTAAAAAAAAAGTACTCAAGTTTCTTTTTGATTTCAAAATACTCAGAACCTTATAGAGATGACATTTTTAAAGCAGAGCAGAACTACTCTTTCAGGTCTTCCAACTAACTCCCATTCTTGCTTTCCAAATTAACTGTCTTGTAGGAAGATAACCAAAAGAGAAACATCTTTTGCAGCAGTGAGTGAACAGAACAGAGAGTACATAGGCATAGATATCAGGGAACAAGTTCTGAAGTCTTATTTCCTACACTTGTATTCTTAGTTCTCTGAGGATAGATCCCACCACCTGTCTTGTGAGACCACTGCTTGGAAGCTCATGCTGTAGCTACTCAAGCTACATCTATGCAAGCATGACAGGGTGACCACCCAGAACATTGCTAAAAGTGGCTGAATACGGGTAGACTGAGCTGATATTCTGTCTTTCAAACAGCTACTGATTGCCACAAGACTTGGAAGAATTTGTATGTCTTGAATTCAGTTGAAATAGGACAATGTTCGAGGAAGAGAGCATGCCTGCACTCTGAAAATGTCACCTCAAGTACTAAAGATCTCAGAGAGTGAACAAATTCTGTAGCTGAGAATCTTCCCCCTAATGTCCACTATTTAAAAAATAGCCTAAGAGGTAATGATAGATTTAACTAGCATAGCTAACTGAGGGAGAGTGAGTATGAAATGTTACATCTAAAAGACTTTAGACTTTTAAATCAGTACTCAAAAGCAACCAAAAAAACTGAAACACACATTTATGAAGTGAGCAATCACTTGCATTCCACAAAAGCCAAAGTTTCCAAATGGCATCACAATTTGAATGCTTTAAAAAAGCTGGTGCTGAAGTCACTTGAAGTGAAAGTCACTGCACTTGCCCGTGAAGTGCAAGTGACCACAGCACAGTTTGTATTAGCAAGGTAAAGGTACCACTTTTACCCACGTTACTTTTGCTTTTGAAACCAAGAACAGTGCTTTGAAAATAATCCAAGCCTGTAGATTATTTTTTTTTAAAGCACAAAATAACTCCAGCAACATAAAAACCAGTGGCAGCTTATGTGACCCTCTTTAGTCAATTCATGTACTCAACCAGTGCTGCTTCTATGATGCCTGAGCAAAGCCTACACAGTGGGACAAAATAACAGCAAACCAAAAACATATTTAAAAAGGAGTCAGCACAACTACGGGATTAGTTATAACTAAAAACATTGATAAACATTCTTCAGGAAGGACAAAAAGGGAAAAGCAGAAAATACTGAATCATCTGGAAATGTATATGGTTACCTTAAATTTCGAGAGTAAAAATTATGCATATCAGACATCCTTTGATAAAGATACCGTGGAACAAACCATGAGCAAGGTCACACTAGGAACTTATTTCTGAAAATCTGCTCAGAAGAAGAAAGTAAATAAGGCTTTATTCTGGAAAAAGCAAAACAGAAGCTGCATGCAACAACTGTGCACTTCTGAAAGTGGGTATCTTTGCTATGGTGTCTCTTGGAAAAGCACATCAGCAACATACAGAAGCATCCACTTTGTCTAATGTCAAAACCAACTCTAATGTCAAAACCAACTCTTAAAGTTATGTGGTGGAAATTCTTCTGGGAAGGACTACTGTGCATTTGGTTAGTGAGGAAGAACTAATTTCAGGATCTCAACAGCCAGTGGGGCTGCTTCAGGACCTCTTTTGTGTTCTAAAAATCAAAATAGCATCCTTAAACTGGAATTGAAAACAGCTATTATGATCAGACAGTTAGCTTAGTTGGGCTTTTTACCAACATAAAAAACAGAAACAGAAATACTTGAATAATTTGGAATGATCTAAGTTTGCAGACCAAACTTTTTAGAGCAGCCTACTCTAAAAAGCCAGTCTTAGAACCTTTAATATCTGAAAAATCTGCTGAACAAAGGTAAAGGGCTACAGAAACAGAAAAGGGAATATCCAAAGAATTGCTTGCCTGCCTTCCTAACTTTGGAATCTGTAAACAGCAAGCAATTAACAATCACTTTATCAAATAATTAACCACTCTTTCTGAAGGTGTGTATAAACATGCAATATTCACTTGACAAGAAAATATTGTGTTAAACAGCAGAAGTTGATTTCTCAATACTAAGAATGAATTTCCATTTCAAAAGAGCATTTTTTACACAAAAATTATAAACCTGATTAAAAGTAAAGAATATCCTGGTAAGTTTTTCCAATAGCTAACTCATTATCACTATTTAATATTATCTCATCTCTGCTCTAAATTTGTCGATCTTCAGCTTCCATTTCTAAGACACATTTATTACGTATTTTTAAACCTTTCTTGAAGGCACATCTGTTAGGCACTTTCTACCACACTGACATTTACAGAAAAATCTGATCAACATCTTGTATTTGATAAACACTTCAACACTTAGATTCTTGAATGTTTTATCTATAAATTGTGTTTCCTCTTTAATCAGTCTTTATTCAACTCACTGAGCTTCTCTATATTTTCAACATGCGTCTTGAATTGCGGACACTGGAAATGAACACACTGCATAGATTGGTATTGACATAGAGTTTGAAGAAGAATAAAAACTTCTTAGGAATCTGAAAGATCAGGTGTCTATGTTTAAAGCCCACTATCATTAGTAATTCAAAGACAGAAAGGAGTAAGAAAAGCTTTCCAGCTCTTTATTCCATAGGTAGGTAAGTTACATCTTACATTAGCAACATCCTACCCTATTGAGCCATTTAACAATGTTTCCTTACATAATAACCTCTACCCAGTGACACTAATTCCTGTTGTGACCCTATCACAGCAAAGGCTAAAATCCCTAACTAGGTGAATACAGATATTAAAGTCTTCCTACTACTTGCTGTTAATTCATCACTATCATTTCAAGGACATCGTTTAGGATTACAGCTGGTTAATGTCTTATTAGCTTAGTTTAAATCACATGGCATTCAATAATTTTAAGTTCAGGTACCTCACTAGCTGTGCTTTTTATGTTTTTATATCTGATCTTTACAGTTTTATAGAGGAAGAAGTTCAGATGAGTTTAGATGAGCATCTGAAGATGTGCTGTTAGGAATGCATACAACAATGGGCCAACAGAAGAGGAAAACAACAGGAAAAATAGTAATTTGCAAATTTCTTTGATGGAGGTTTTTTTGGTTTTTATTTTTAGTTTTAGAGATGAGGAAAGTTAGAATGTGACCTTTCACCTTCAAGACTCCAAGATGAGACTGTGAACTTTCACCTTCAAGACTCCAATCCTTTTGCAGCTTCTTTCCAAGCACTTCAGTGTTTTATTTAAAGATACTTTTGCTTCCTATTTTTTTTTCTTTTAGTAGAAGTATTTCCCTCATTTATTCATTCTGTACACTTCTTAAAGCAAAATATAAATCTACTGAATTTTCAGATGAATTTTCCTTTATCTGGGGTTGGATAATGGGATTACTAAGGTGGGTCGGCTGAAACAAATTTGTTCAGTCTCAAATGCAATAAATTGACAGGCCATGGCTTTTGGTTCACCATCTTGGTCAACTACAGTAATGTTCCTATGTAACAGACCCTTTTTTATGTACAGAACCAATCTAGCATGAAGTGCTTTGAAGTCACGTACTTACAGTACCTGAAAAGGAATGCACTTAAAGTCTACTTATTTATTTATTAAGCAGATAGGGGATGATGTGCAAGCGAAAGTAATCAGTGAATAAAGCAAGGTAGCAAATAGATTTAGAACGTCAAAAGGCTACTTTTTGTCTACAGAAAGTACTTGCACAAACATGAGAGAAATACAAACACGTCATTGTCCTAAACTGAATTGTCACCATTTTATTGTCATCTTTCAATCTTCCTTAAACTATTTGGGAATCTGTAAGTAACAGTAAAACATATTCTGCTTGTGCCATTTCAGAGAAAGATTGATGTATCCTCTCCTGCTCTAAATACAATGCTGAGATGTCACAAACCTTTGTAGGGCCACAATTTTTAAGAGTAGTATAGAAACAGTACTGTAATCATTCAAAATTACACTGAACTCTGTAGTCCTCTATTACAGTAATTTTTCAATACAACATCCCATCCGTACTTTTAAAGCACAGTTGCACTCAGATGATCATAGCAGGCCTCAGATAATAGAAATAATACTGGTTATTGTAATCCCTCTGACATGAGCTTGCCTAGCAGTAGCCAGAGTATCCTTCCATTAACTTTCCATTATACTTAGCATCATTTTGCTACTGCTGTGCTATTACTCTCAATATGTCTCACTGCAAAAAAACCAGCATCTGTATTTTACAGTAAGGTATCAGCTAAACATGAAGGAAAAATATGTCATGCTCAAATTCTCCTTGTAAACGGAGAAGGGAGTGTACAGGGGACAGAAAGAATGTATGGTCCCACATTAAAATAAATTACTTCAGCACTCTAATTAGGAAGACAACAGTCAAGATGTGAAAAAAATGAATCTTCTGCATAGAAGCGAATCGCATGCCTGACTCCTTGGATTTCTATCAGCCAGCAGAATGATGAAGCAAGTATGTAGCCAAATAAAATTATTTCCTCAAATGCAGACACTGAGTGAATTTTCTTTTCTTTATTTTCATCGCCTGGTAACTGATTAAGTAGGTTTGGTGTGTTTTCAACTATGATAGGTTGTAATCTCTACTATTGACTCAGTTGAAAGGATTTATCAGTAGAGTGAATTAGTTCATCACTTTGTGTGTCACTTCTACCTACCCTGACACAATAAGGCCTTTTTTTCTGGTGATGATTTAATGAGTGGAGCTCAGAAAAGCAGCATATACTTTTCATATTCAAATTCAATTTTGTAACCCAAAATATTTTTTAAATAGGTGCCGGTTGATTGGTGAGTATGTTTCTTAAATAATGTTTATATGCTGTGCTTAACAATACAATGCCAGATAGAAAAGAAATGAAGGCTAAATCTAATTTTGAGAAAAAGGCTTCTTTTACCAATCTGCAAGGGACTTTGAGTCGCCTGTGAGATTATGCTGGTTTTAAAAGTAAAAAAGGAACACTGAATAAGAATGCAAGAATTTAGGTTCTTATGTATTTTCATCATCACAAACTAGCAGTTTTCATTAAAATTCAGATGGATTTGAAGGTGATAGATGCAGCTTCTTGCTTCTTTTTCTCACATTGTGTATTCCTTCCATACATCTTATTGATATGAAATGGTTGCATTTTTGTTGGTAATAGTACAAAACTGTAGACTAGGAATGCAAATTTATTTTGTAGCCTGAGAGGCCCATTTGAAAACATTTGGCTAGGAATCATTCAAATTCACTTTTACACGATTTCCCTACATGGTCACTCCAAACTACTAGCACATTATTCAAGGACATGCCAACCTGATGCAAACATTCATGGGTTCACTGGCTTAGGGAACAATCACAATTTACACCAGCTGAGAAGCTGTTGACAGAAATGGGTGTATATTAATATAAAACCAAACTATGTATAAATATTTTTTACAACTAAAGAGAATACAAGATGAAAATGTACTCTTGCTGAAGGAATAAGTTGTATTTATTCAGTCCATTCCACACACTGATGAAAGATGGTGTTATCTACTTAAAATTTTATTTAACACTCAGATTTAACACGGACACAGTATTATGGATAAAACATACTCTGTTCTAATTTATAAGATGCAAGTTCTTTGCGTCAAACCCATGTCCTCCTTTTCATACAAGACTGAATATCTTAGGCAGTACTAGAAATATATAACAATGAATAATGAATTTTCCTTGGAAGAGACTTTAGGTAGAATGAATTAAGAAATTCTATATATAAAAATAAGTATTATACTAAATGCATAAATGTAAAGGTACTTCAGTCAAACTCTTCCCCTAGAGCTTGACTCAGTCAGGGGCAACAGGCATGAGAGAAACAAATACAGATCTTATATATGTTCAAGTTTTAATTTTCCCTTTCTGTAACTAAATAGATAAATGTTAAATTTAAATTAAAAGGTTCTTTTGATAACATATAAGCAACTATGATGCTAAATAACCATTCTCTAAATCTTAAGAAGAAAATTTTAGTTTAAAACACTTCTGCAGACTTGTAAAGTTAGGCTTTGAAAAATTATTTTGTCTAACTGCAGTCTTCATGAATGCAAGTTTATACATTTATATGCAAACTGCACAGGTACACAGTAGCAGACACTTTTGCATTAGTTCTACCTACTTGTACCTACAGGTTGCCCAGAGAGTTTGTAGACTCTCTCTCTTTGGAGATATTTCAAAATCCATCTGGACATGGTGGCCCTGAGCAGGGAGTTGGACAAGGTGACAAGGTGTCCTCTAGAGATCCCTTCCAACCTGAATCATTCTCTGATCAGGTATGAGTAAAGATGGCTATGCCTACAAATATTACAGTCATTATTAAGCTATCCACTCACATAGCCATGCGATTTAGATAAATGTGGAACAGTAAACTACAACTTCACTTGTTTGGTGTTCTTTTGCTAAAAATTCAAGATGTACCAGAACTCTAAAACAGATTCAAAACACTGAAT
Source organism: Ardeotis arabs (assembly GCA_011801015.1). Classification (NCBI taxonomy): domain Eukaryota; kingdom Metazoa; phylum Chordata; class Aves; order Otidiformes; family Otididae; genus Ardeotis; species Ardeotis arabs. The sequence goes on along the minus strand of JAAGAY010141826.1, from coordinate 12,777 downwards.
GCTATTTGAAGATAGGTTATGGGTAAGGATCAACTAAATATTTTCTTAAAGAAAGATCTCACAGGTAGGCTAATATAGAGAACTTGCCTACATTACCCACTTACATTACAGCAATTCATTTCATATTCGCATGTTCTATTTGTCAAACATTCAGATATATAGTCTCCCCCCTAAGTTTATATTAGTCATTACATGGCAGCATAGAGTCAATTCGGTATGCAGATATGAAAACAAGGAAATTAAATTGGAAATAAAATGTTAAAAACATGGTTCATATCTAAATTCCATTGTTCAATACGATAATTTGCTTCAGTCCATTCACCTTGCATGTGTTTCCCATTTCTCTCTCACTGTAATTACCTTCACTGTTTATTGCCATGAAGCCATTTCTATTATTAACCCACACTATTTCCATATGAGACAAAGGAAACACGGTAGCTGCTATTGATCTATATTTCAGTAAAGTATTTAATGCGATGCCCCAAGGGAAATATTAGCAAAATATTGTAAGGTAGATAAAGAAATTATTAGAACTAGAAAGGAAAAAAAGAGAGTGATGAAAGAAAAAAACTGGGCTTAGAAAAGGTTGAAAATATTTTCTTCCTCAAGGATCAGTTCTGGATCCATCTTGTAAAATATCCTCAGTCTTAAGGAGAATTCTTTTTAATAAATATAACAAATGTTCTTACCAACTCTGCTGATTAAACAAAAGCTGGAAGATTTCATCAATGCAGAAAAAGCTCAGAATATTGTACAAAAGAACTATATATCCTTGAGGACTCATGTAACAGAGAATGAAGTTCGGCAATGCAAGAAAGGCAAAGCTAGAGAATTAGAAACTATTAACAAAAGCATCTGCTAGAGTCAAAAGATCATGAAATAGAAAACATGAAAAAATAAGATGTTTGGCACTACATGATTAGGAATGAGATGACCAAATGCAATGCTAGGACACATCAGTAAGTGAGACTTCACTTAAAACAGTTCAGTAGACATCTAGAAGTATTAGTGTTTTTCAAGGTGTACTCCTCTGTATGATTTGTCATATGTATTCAAGGAAGAGTATTGCAAACTGAAACTAGATTTAGAGATGAGTTCCCTGGCTGATCAAGAAAATGGATTCTTAGCATGGGCAAAAATGACCAGCTCTCATTTTCACCCTAACAAAAGAAAGTCAAATGCAAAAGGCAAAGATTCACTTTGAAGGCAATCTGAAATCCCATAGCAGAAACTGAAAGAACAATTGGGTTTCAGAGAAAAGAGTTCAGGAGACTTTTTTTTTTTTTTTTAAAAATGTAGTTTTGTTCTTGTAACAGAAATTTTCTGTCTCCATTTATGGGAGTGAAAAGTAATTGCCTTCAAGGTATATGCTTGCAGATAAGGAATATATAACTGCAGAGAGCTTCGTTAGCTGTTTACATCAGCTCACAAATGAAACAATTGTTATAGTATATCTGTAAATCAGGAATTAGGAGACCTTATTTTTCTTTATGCTTCTCACTGTTGTTTTTATAACACATCAAGGATCTCTCATTACAATTACATCAACAAAGAAGCCCATCATCATATCCGCTTATTACACCCAATTATAGAACCTGAGATGGTTTGTTAAGGTATTCATTAACCTTTTCAGAACTTATAATAAGAAATCTAATCAAATAGAGGTGGTAGGGTGCACTCTGAAATGAGAACAGTTGTCACGTACAGTAAATTTTAGTACACTGACTTTTCTGAAATTAGCTAGTTTTATTAAATTGAATGAGGTGAATTTCTTTTAATCAGCTCTAACTGTACAAAACAGGAATTATTCTGCACTGTAAAAATTATATATATTGTCTGGAATGAGTGTTACAGACTATTTTGACTTTCGTTCAAATTAAAAGTATAGCATTTCTTAAATTTATTCTTTTTAATTTTGTGCCAGGTAAATTTGCATTCTTAAAGGAACTGCGTAAGCAATTATAAATAGACTTAATTCAGTTATTTGATATTTATTATTCTAGAAGTACATAACATGCTTAAAAATAAGTAGAGACTGAAATGGAAGACAGTTTATAAAGCAATTTTACCAAAATAATCAGTAGCTACCTTACAGTACTATTTTAGTAAATAGCGCCTGTGAGAGTAGATTAGATATGAGCTGAAGCCAACTGGTTGGGGAACATGTTGCACTGTCTGAGGCCTATAAATCTAGAAAAATCATCCCATGAAAGCCAGTTGGATTAAAAAAAAAATGAAGAAAGCTCTCTGAGAAGGATAGTTGAATACAGCAGCTAATTAGATCAGTCTCCTGAAAGATGCGACCCCTGGGATCTAGTCCCTTTTCTGATAGAAACTTAAATATTCTGTATGAAATGAAACAGTTTTGGAAGGAAAGATTAAGAGAGACCTCAAAACACTTTAGAGACTGACACTTTCAAAATATACTTGGGATAAGAAAGGAATTATTTTTAACCTTTGTTCTAAAAGATGTTCGGGAAATTTGGGCCTATGTTGGTTATTTCCAAGAGATGTGTCATAAGTGCCAGAAAGTATTTTGCAAATGTAAATCTTCATTGTTAATCCAGCCTTCTGCTTTTATTTAGAAAGTCAAAATCAACATAGTTCCTGTTGATCTCCTCCCCCCCCATAATTTGTCCAAATATTCTGTTGGATACATTAAATTTTTTTCCTAAAACACACTTATCTTCAACTTGAACCATTTTGCATAATTTTTTTAGACATAATTATAATTTCAATTATCTTTTCAAGAGCACTTTTAGCTCCTCCTCCCAAATCTCTTACATATCCCCAGTACATCATTCCTAGGTGTGGGAGGACTCAAGTGGAGGCAGTTTTAGAGCATGTATTTTGGGCTTACTCAGAAATGACACGATGCATATTTCAGCCACAATACAGTTGTGCTTTTCACAAAGATTTTCTGTTCTGTCTGGCTTCTTCCTGGTCTTTTCGTAGTTCACAGTTTTTTGGGGGAGGGTTATTGATTTCATTGAATTTTGTTGATATTCTCTCATTGTTCTCAATGCTATTTGAAGTTACAAGGGGATACTTGGAAACCTTATGTAACTCCGTTCTGTTGCACAGTACCAAACTGGTTTAAAAAGAATTACAATTGTGCACAAAATAATCAGACTACAATTTTCAAGCACTGTTAACACTTGTTGTTTAATTTGGTGCAGTGACAATGGGCTCTCTACTTTTTGAAGCTCACTGCTGTACTACCAGCACGACTCACTGTCAATACACTATTTTTTAGATTACGATACCAATTTACAAAAATGACAATTAGTACTGTACTTACCCTATTGTCTAGATATAAGACAGTAAATGGAGAATTTTATGAAATATATAACCTTTACTTGCCATAAGTTCGGCAAGTTGATTGCTACCTCCTCTTATATAAAATCCTTATAACCTGTCTCAATGATAAGAGCCAGTTAATCATTACTAATTATTCAAGAGATTATTTCACATGCATAATTACAGTTTTTGGTTCATCAATTCCCTGTAAAATATTGGCCTATAAAAGCTCCTGTTAGCCTGACCTTGCTGTAAAATACATTATTAAATGACCAAAGCTATTAGTGAAGAGAACTAAAGGCCAACGTGTGAAGGACAGAACCAACTACCTCCACATTTAAATATCTCTGTTACTAGATGAAAGCCAAGGTCAATTAACTGATTACATCCTGATTCTCATCTGCAATTTTCTTGGATAAATGAGTAGAAGCAACTGTAGAGTTGAATGAACATAAAGTTGAAAAAAAACTGTACAATTTCATTCAAAGTAAAAGATCCGTGGAAAAAAGGAATAAATTGTAAATTGTATTTGTACAATGTTATCCCAAGTGCTGAAGTTAATAAAGCATGGTCTGAACTAAGAGACTACTGGAAAATTCAGGCATATAGGAGGCTGTTTACAAGCTAGGAAGTGAAAATGAGCAATAAAAAGTAAAGGAAAATATCACTGTCCTAATTGTAAATATAACATACATCTTTCAGACACTGATTCAGTAAAACTGTCTCTTTAAAATCTCTGTTCTATTTTGGGTACTTCTGGAGGATGACTCTGAAATGCATATGCACCAGCTAAGCTAAGACCTAGAAAAGGGATCACAAGAGTGATCACATTGTGATCTCAGAAGTTCTTGTATTTAAAATCTATTCTCTGGTCTTCATGTAAGTCAGCTGTTGTAAGATTTCAAAGATCTTTAAAAAGAAAATGGTTTTCTGGGCTTTTCTGAGGATATTTAATTTACACTGGTAAGGAAAAGTACACATTTCCTGGAAAGAACCAGATACTCTAATAAAACACACTACCTAGAAGAAGAAGAAAATGTTTTTGAAACAGTGCCAAAGAATAACCATGTGATCCCTTAAATACCTCCCTCCAGGCTGAGATGAATCCATATATACAGAATCTTATTTCCTGCCTTCTTGCAGCATTATATTTGGGTATCTGTTTAAATACATTAACCATCAACATCTGATAATATTAACATATTTTTAATAAATATTAATAAAAATGTCTTTCTTTTTTTATCCTACTGCTCCCTCCCATTTTTAAGTCTTACTGCTAAAGTTTCCTATGCACTTAGAGAGTTGAAGGTGTAAAATAACTTGGATGATGGGACAGAGTACACGCAGTAACTTTTCAGGCAACAGCAATTTGGGGGGAAAACGGTCACCCTACAACAGGGCTGCTATTCAAAAGTACCTCAACAGACTGGAAAGTGGGCTGGTGTGGACCTTATGAAGTTTATCAAAGAAAAATGTCAAGTCCTGTGTTTGGGATGGAAGAATCCCATGGAAGGAGTACAGATGTGGGGCCAGGTGGAAAGAAAGCAACTTTGCAGAAAAGACCTGAGTGCGGGTGGACAACTTGAACCAGGGCCAGCAGCGTACCCTTGAAGGGCCACCTACATCCCAGGCTAAATTAGCAAGAACATAGCCAGAACCTTTCTCTATTCACCACTTGTGAGACCACCTTTGAAGTGCTGTGTCTTGTTTTACGCCTCCCAGCACAAGACAGACACAAGCATATTGGAATGAAGTCCTGCAAAAGGCTGCAAAGGTGGTGAATTGAGTGCAGCACACAGCACGTGAGGAGAAGAGAAGAGCTGTCTGTTCAGCCTGGAGAAAAGAGACAAAGGAGAGCCCTTATTGCCTTCTGCAACTACATAGTGGGAGGATGTAGAGGAGATGGAGCCAGATGCCTTCTGAAGAGGTGTATAGACAGGACAAGAGGCAACAAGCGTAGGAAATTCTCACTAAATACAAGAAATAAATCTTTCCACAATGAAGGTGTCTTGACACTTGAACAGGAGTCCAGCAAAGTTGTGGAACCTCTGTCCTTGGAGTTACTCAAAACAACCATACAAGATTCTGAGCGAACACAGAACCAACTATACCCTGCCTTGAGTACCAGTCAGAACCAGAGGTAACAAGGGGTCTCTCCCAGCTCAGTGATTGTCTCTTTTTAAGTAACTGGGAGTCTTTTGGGGACTGGTATGAATCATTGCACTAATTTAATAATCTACCATAAATGGGTACATCTTTCTGCCCTAAATGCTCTTCTTCTGGTAATTCACTCGCACGCAATTCTTGCATTAATAAAATTTTGGTGCAGAGTTAAGTTCCAGGAGTACTACTAACATGTATTAATGTGTTGGTTTTTTTTTTTTAAACTTGGCTTGTAAAAGGTAGCAACATTTGTTAATAATAGTCTCCAAAAGTTACAGCAGATGCTCACTTGGTTTGTTTCAACAATGCAGTTATTTTTCCTCTGCAATCAAGAACACTTAAAAAAACCAAACTATCCTGCATCAGTGCAAGGGTAAAATAGAAGAACCTACGAAAGCCTGCCACGACATTTCTACCAGCAAACCCTCCCAATGCATTTCGTTATGTGCAATTCTGGTTTTGGCCCTGTGCTATTGCTTATTAGGATTCAGATTTTTATACAGATTTAAACATTGATGGAGATTAGAAAAATAAATTGAAAGAAAGAAAAATACAAAGAGTATGAAAAATAAAATAACATGATGCATAACCTTGAAATGAATCAAAACAGTGTAAATGACAGGAAGAAATGAGGAAAAAGTTGTTTACATTGGTATGGTTTGTAATCATTTTGATTTTACATGTAGATCTGTTGCTTCAAATACAGAGCCTCTGGGCAAAGAAAAAGCATTCCTCAAAGCATCCTTTTCTTCCCTTGTTCTCCCAATGAAGAGACAAACTCTTTCGACTGTATCCTCCACTGAACAAATGTTCTGCAGTGCTCAACCCCATCAAAGAGAGATTGAAAGACAAAGGTGAAATCCTTTCCTTTCAGTGCATTTGGGCTACAGCTTTGCTCGTGGAAGTTGTCAATTTTCCTCCATTTCGCAGTGCTGTCTGCCTCTTGCTGACCTATCATTCCCTCACACACAAAAGCTGCATCTCCAGTCCCCGGTGTTTTATAGTGCTTCTCACCATCTTGCTCCCTTCTGTGAAATAAGGAAAGACTAAGAATTCAGTGTAGAAGGGAAACAGCTCAGTGCTGTCTTGATTCTTCTTTACATGAAATATTGCAACTTTTTGACTCAAATAGTTGAAAAATTGAAAGGATAAATATTTCTACAGAGATCAAGGAAGATTTCAAATTGAATTTAAAAATGCTAAACAATGCAAAACCTGCCAGGTAACAGCTTAAGAGATAAGAAATGATTAGAAAACAACAAGGTTTTGGTTTGGGGATTTTTTTTTTTTTTGGTGGTGGTTTTGGTTTTGTTTTTTTTTTTTAAACTTTGAAGTAGAAAAGCAGTATACACTTTGAGAGACTTAGGGATGATCTTTTACAACAGAAAAGTCATAAGAAAATAACAATCTACATTTTTGCTATTAAAGATGACGTTTAGTGGACAAAAACTGCACTGAGTGGTGATGCATGGGGAGTTCAAGAACTGTATTTGAATAAATTTTGAAATTAATATCTGCAACTATGTGCTGACTGTACACCCTGTAAGAATTCTTACACAGCTGTATAATCCAAGTTGAATTTGGAGACTGTAATGAAAATTAGTCTTGCATTCATGAGGTAATTCAGAGTTAAAAACACCTTAGCAAAGTCCTATGTAATGAGTTAGTTCTATATGTCCAATCAGTATCTGGTCAGCTCAAAGGTACAATACAAATGTTCTCAGCATCACAAATGATCTCCTACCAGCAATCTTGTGTCTTGTACAGCAAAAACATTCCAGGAAAACCATTAGCTTATTAAAAAAAAAAAAAAAAAAAAATCTCCTCACTTCCCAGAAAATAAAAAGTTAAATTCTTTGCATTAAATTATTTGGTTCTGCTTTCTTAGTCTTACATCTCTGAATACATCACTTAAGACTTGGTTCAGCCAATAACTTACGCAAAATGCAGTCTACTAATGCGGCAGCGCGAGAGGCAAGCTCTACTGGCAGAACTATGTGAAAAGGTTTTTGTCTTCACAGAGCAGATATTTGCAAGGCAGCAACCATAGTGGGGGGAATCGTCAATAAAATTGCTTGGTAGATGGGCAGAAGTCAGAGCCAGCAGTACACAGTGATGGTTTTGACGTGTGATAGCTGACAAAAGTTAAGTGGAAGCTGAAGAGGTGCATAGGGAGCACAGTGCAAACGTAAAGGAGTACAGTACCAGCTTTTAATTTGTTACCAAATTAACTTAAAGCATGGAAAGCTGGAATTGAGGTATGTTGTCATGGATGACAGAATGCATCAAATGTGCTATTTCAAGAAACTAAGGAAGCCAAGAGAGCTGAAGACAGAGCTACCTCAGTGCTTAGAAATAAAGCAGAAAGACCAAGGGTGGAGAGCAATTGCATCATTTTCCTGGCATCTTCAGGAGAGGATAGCTTATTGCCAGCAGCCACTGCCTGGTTGGAGAGAGGCTGGGACTCTCTTCCGGCTTTCTCCATGGCACTGTGCCGCGCTGCATATGGGTGCACGGCTCGGTGAATAACTTGGCTTTCTGGTGACAGACAGCAAACATCTGTTCAGGACAATATGCTCAAGGAGGAGATTCAAAACCTCCACTTCCTGATTTCTGATACAGATTCCAAACACCTATCAGGCCCTTCTGCGACTGCAGAATTCATCCCACATAACAGATTATTGCTGGTTTGGGGTGCAAGGGGAGAAAACCCGAAAGGAACCCTTGAGGATACAGTTCTCACTCAGCTTTACTACTGAATTAGTACTTTACAAACAGAAAAATACAAGCTTATCAGAACAGATTTTTTTTTTATTATTTTCAATGTAAACAATGTATTTTTATTTGACAGTAAAGTTTTAAGCAACTTTATGTTTAGTAAACATACCTGAAGAAAAAAACCAAAACACTGGTTAGTTTGATCTAGCTGCTTTTCTGAAAATTGGAAGACTAAAAACTGAAACAGAATCAAATAAAATTGAATGATGTCACAGCTCTGTCTACATAATCTGCAGTCAGCAGTCAGTCTGCATCCACATTCTAAAGTTCACATACACACATTTTAAGTATGCTCTCAAGCAGAATTTCACACAGCTGTAGACACCTTGGTAGATGTAGGAGAGAAGAGTCATCATTCTATTCTGTTCCTCCTTCTTCCTTTTGGACAAGATAAGAAATCCATCATCGCTATCTAAGGGAATCATTTGTCCACAGGAATGGACATGGCAGTTACTTTATGCAGCAATATAAAGATAAAAAGCTCCTTTAATTCCATCCATGAATGAATGCAGTATATTGAGTGCTGTCACGTTAAATACTGCTCTTTGGAAATTAGACAAAACAATTCTTTCATCAACATTTGAATTTGTTTCTTGTAGTCATGTTCCAGGGAGGATGAGAATTTAGATCTCTATTTTTAATGAGTTGAACGTATTTTGAAAAAAGGCATACAAAATAATACTGGATAATCTTAATGCTGACATATATAAATGCTGATAAGTATATAGCAGATGGGGTAGAGCGTTCATAAGTAAATTAAGCTTTATTACTTTTTCTTTGTATTTGCTTAAAGCATATTTGTGAATTCATAAAAATAATTCCTCTGGCTGAATGCACTTTTTAATTAGCTGATGCTCAGTGATACAGAGAAATGTAATATCTGTGACAAGACTGGTATCCAACTGCTCACGTAACTCAATATCTGCATTGTTGCTAGGGAATATGTTCACATCTCCTCTGTTTTTCACCATGCTAAGACTATTCCTAACGTTAATATTAACGTTACCATGTACTTCAGATGATGACATCTTTATTTGCAGTTTAACTATTTGTAGATAAACCTTTAAACCCTGACAACTAACCTTAAAACTGCCTTACTAACATTAAACCTGTTACAAGGCAGGCTGGTCTGAATTCTAGAGTGCTCTGTAGAAATTTCTCTCTCTCTCGTTAAATAGCTCCTCTTCTAATGTAAGCATTACCTAACGAGGTGTCAGATTGCACAGTGAAAGCATTTAAGAACCACCTACCGTACTGCTATGAGATTTTTACTTAGAATTTGGATTTTGTTTCATTTTGCAAAATGGCTGTTTCCTTTATACCATTAACCCGTCTCAGCAGCTTCAGAGCAGAGGCTTGACGCATGCTCATAATCAAATCTTATTAAACTGAGAATAACCTGCAGTTGTGCAGCGCTTAATTATTTTTTAAAATCTGACCATGTATTTATCTAGAGGAATATGTGTGAGCTGAGCTCCTCAGAACACTGAGCATTCTGATGGTATACATTTTCAGAGGAGCTCCAAGAATCACATACGACGCTAGAATTTTTCGCCCGCGGAGAAAAGTGCCATTCAGGGAAGTTCCCTTTAAAGACAAAGGTCTAAAAAGCAAAAACTTATTCTATAAGTTGTTTTTTTTCCTTACTGAGTTTCTTCTAATTCTTACTGTTTCACCTTTTTTTTCAGAAGCCATGCAGATTGCCAGCAACATTTTGTATATGAGTAATAGAAACCAAAAACTGCAGAATAATTTAAAACTGAAGGAGCCTCTGAGGAAATAAGTACTTATCTCAAAAGAATTACTTCATGCAAAGGTAATAAATCTATTCAGTAAGCAAACAGAAGAAAAATAAAACAATAAATGAGCCATGAGCACATGAGCAATAAAAATTTAGCAGAACTGCCATCTAAGGCAGCAAAACAACTAATCACAGTGCATGAGGAAAAAAACAACACTGACTATTAGGAGAGTTTCAGCTGCTAATGGGTGTAAAAAGTGTTTAGACTTGCTATGCAGAGAGTCATTTTGCTGGCAACACACAATGAAGACAGAATTCTGAATGCTGTGAGAAGGTTTCAAATGCTGTTTGAGAGTTGATGCTCTACACTTTCGTTTTCACAGATTGTCCTGTATGTGTAATACAACTGAATACGCAACTTCTACGTACAGCCAGCGTGAGCGACGTGATAATACCACATGCTGCAACAAGTTGTGCAAAGCGCGTTAGGAGAGGGAAGTAAATGATCAACAATATGTTTGAGCAACATCAACAAAAAGGAAAAAGCAAGTAGCAGTAAATATTAAATTTGCACCTTGGACGATGAAACAGCAACAATTTCATTTTTGCTCCAAACCAGTTGTTTTAGCTATTACAGTACAGGCGGTATGCAAAGTGCCTGCTGAAATCTTTAGCTAAAGATAAGCATTCGTCTTGACTGAACTACATGTTGATTACTAATGTAAATCAAGTTCCATTTTTTATTCCTTAAATGGAGTTTTAGAATGCAATAATATATAAAGGTGATTAAGACTGATGCAGCGAGATCATCTAAGGTTCCTCACCCGCTTTCTGAAAGAGAGTTACTAGAAACCTATGAGATGTTTGCAGTCTGAATGATGCACTGAAAATCAAGTTAATAATGGTTGTAATAGGAATATTTCTCAGAAATCTATTCCACTAGTCCAAGAATGAGAGCTTTTCCTTCTTCCACTTTATAGAAGACATTAGATAGACTGAGAAGTTTCCTTGTGAAAGTAAGAGGTATTATGTATTTTTGGTGAAAGACCAAGGTCACTGAAAGCAAAACGATCATGTGATGACTACATGACATTATCAGTTTTCCTGCTAAAAATTGAACAGAAAGATTTCCTATTTTCTGCCAAAAAAACCACATCAAATTTCCTTATTCTACTATATAAAATATGGCAAGATATGTACCAAACAACTGCATCTGCTCCTGGCATTCACATTTAACAAAACAAATGAAAAATTTGATAACATTAGGAAAATGCCAAGCTATGAACACTTACATAAAGGAAAAGAAGAAAAATGTACATTTATTATGAATGAAAGAACTGAGAGTTGATCAGAGCATCAAAGTCTCCTGAAAAAAACCCAATAAAATTAAAAGGAGTGTAAATCTAGCAACAAAGCAGAATCTAGCAAGAAATTCAGCATAGATGTATGTAAACTGGGAATAAGGCACATTTTTAAAGGATAATCAGTATTTGGAATGAAACACCCAAAGGATACCACCACCCTTCTCCCAACACCATCACCTTTTTTTTTTCCTCTTTGGTATCTTAAAATTAGAATCACATGAAGGATGAGCTCAGTAATATCAGCATGAACCAAATAAAATACAAGGGTACATCTGTAAAATATAATGGCCTGTGATATACAGGAGGCTAAATTAGATTATTTCATGATGCTATTGTGCCTCAAACAATCAAAGCTCCCTCTTAAATGAACAGTAGAATATTTTTTTTTTCTAATCTCACACAATATTAACACGTTACACTATTTTACTCAGTAGAATTCAGTTAGTTGACTTGAGTGACACTTTCCTATGACATATACACAACTTCATAGTCAATGCTTAACGTAATAAAAGGACAAATACCACATTCGAGGCAGAGCTGTTCTGATCCCAGAGCTCCTGTTGTCACATGAGCCAGAATCAGAAAGCAAATACAGAATATTGATAATTTGTGCTCTGAAATAAGTATTATGCCACCTAAAAATCATGTGAATGCTGAATATTGACTGTCTCTATTCTGCTGGATGTTATATAAGAACATCTCACAGTTAAATTAAGTAACTGTCAACTCTTTCAATGCTTAAGAAACTCATTTGATTTTAAATCTGCTTTGTGTCTGAAGACAGATCCTTTGCTTTATTTGTTTTGGGCTGTGGGTTGCGGATTTTTAGCAGTGGTGGTTTAAGATTTTGTTCTGTTTGTTTTCACAAAGATGTGTGTTGAAAGTGCTCTATTGTGGCCATTGATGAAGTATCCTCTCTATTTCATTAAAAATTAAATAAAGACCCAAGGGGTTGAAGGAAAATGGATTTTTCATTTTTCTCCCTTTTGCTCTTGCGAATGATTTATGAAGTACAAGTGCATCCATAAACTAGATACTATACCCTGGAGAAAATAAACCAGATATTATTCAATTGTTAGTGGTTCATATTATAAATGGCCACCACCAATTTTACATTGTATGTTGAAATCATTTTCAACCACATAACTCCCACTCAAACCATGAAAGACTGGATCGAAAAATGCCCCATTTATCATCCAGATCAAAACTTAAGCTCCCGTGCTCCTCTTCTATAGTTAAACACCAAATTACCTTGTCCTGTTTTATTCCATTCATTAAAAGTTATGAACACATTGAGATACCATGTTATTACAAAATAGGCCAGGTTGGATGAGGCTCTGAGCAACCTGATCTAGTCGAAGATGTCCCTGCTCCTTGCAGGGGGGCTGGACTAGATGACCTTTGAAGGTCCCTTCCAACCCTAACCATTCT
>JAAGAY010141825.1:0-15684 GCA_011801015.1 Ardeotis arabs | reverse complement strand
ATTACTTCTTTTTCTGTATTCTCACAGGAGCTATTGAACTTCTCTCCTCCCCCCTTTGCTAACATATCACCCTATCTCATGACTACTAACTCCTACTTCTTTTTTTTTTTCAGATTGATGAACGTAATTAAATTAAACTCAGCGCAATTTTTCACAGGCTATTTGAAGTTTGCTGTTTCTGTTTTCTGATCTGAAAAAAAAAAAAATCTGTGCAAAAAGTTTGTCTGCTTTTTCCATCTGTAACAACTGGTTTAAAAAAATACAGGTCTTCTGCATTCAAAATATGACCACCATACATTCTCTCCTAATGGAGAGACCTTTACTGATTTTGGTAAAAACAAGATGACGTTTTTTGTCCTAATCTGGTTATGATCATATAAACCAGGACTATTCACTTGGAGGCCAACAAGACAATTCCATCTAGTCTTTCTTCTTCCAGTAGTACTTGTCTATAACCTCTAAAGATTTATTTGCCATCTAGCCAATGACTAAACTGTTAGAATACAATCTGGCATCCAGTTTGTAGTAAATTGGGTGGTCCTGCAGTATTCTGTGGATCTTGGAGTAAAACCATGACCTAAGAACAGGAGAGAGGAATCTTGTGGGCACTGGGATGAAGCAGCAGCATCCAGCCATTACTTTTTTTAGCTGCAGAGGGAAGCTTAAGTGGAAATTGGGCAGCTGGAAAGCTCAACACCCTCCTTCTTTCACCCACATGCTATGCATGCATATTTGAGTATGAATATAGCACAGCCTACCTTAATAGCAAATGTGTTGAATAAAAGAAGGAAGTGTGTGCCTTGAGTATCAGTTTTAGCTTTGAGGTGCCACAACTGTGATGATGGATAAGATACAATCATGGTGGATTAAATTATCAAGCACTGTGAGTGATATGTGCCTAGTTCATTTCAGGAAGGTGGTGGGGGGAAGAGTATTTCACTATACAATGAAACAAAAAAAAAGACAGGAAAAGATCCCTGTCCCTAAAGCTAAGCTATGTGTATGGACCTATGTCTACATTGCTTCAGAGTGGTTCCTTCCAGAGCCCAGCAACTATTTAGTACTCGACCTATGTGGTATTCCTGTAGCCATAAAATACAATTACTTTCATGTTCAAAGTGTTTGAAGTAATGTGAGGGATGTTCTGCATTCCACCAAAACGTTGGTTTTGTCCCCTGGTACAAAAAGGTCCCCTTTATGACAGGCCCTGAGGTTCTCTGGTTGCCGAGGATGGGGTGGTGGAGAATTGCATAGGGTGGAGAGAGCCAAAACTGATGCAGTCTTATGTTCATCTTATGTTCATCAGTGCAATCTCTGATATGAATTATCCCCAAATCAAGTGGGGATGCTTTGGAGAAAACTGGCCTGAACAGTCCAGACAAAGCTTAGGGAAGAAAGAATAGCTAAGCATTATACACAGTCAGGGGTCAAGCACGCAGATTTGATCCTTTTCATTTTATCATTGCAGACATTCTTGAGGTTTCTCTGCTGAGCAGTTTTACAGAGTAGCTCTTTGGAAAACAAAAGGTCAGGAACACTGCTGGAGAAATCTATTATAGTAAGGCTTTGCAAAAGAGGACAGTCAAAGGGCTGTATTAGAAGGAAGAAAGAAAAATGTTTGGAGCACAGGAAGCAGAGCTTTACTCCCTTTGAAAGAGTGTAAATAGAAGTCAGGATGCAGAGACCCAGAGAGAGACACAAAGGTAAATAGAGGACAAGGCCAAATAGATTGTATAAGAGAGAAGTATGTGCTAATAAGAGCACAAGAGGAAGAAAATCAGACAAAATTAATCAAGCTGGAAGCAAAGTGGAAGCTAGCTATAAAAGGTCACAGTAAGATATGCTCATGGGATTGAATGAAACTTTAAAGGAGGCAGGTGAGGGTCTCTGCAAAAAAGAGGTATAGACAGCTAGAGGAAGATGAGAATTTAGTCCATAGGAGCATGGGAATAGAGGGAAAATGCCAGAGTGGCATGTCTAAGAGCAGTAAGATAGGAAGAGGTCTTATGTTATTTTTCAATAATAATAAAAAAGGTCTCTCGGGCTTGAAGTGGGCTAAGTGAAAGTGTTGCTAGTTAACTGGGCTGATTTGGCCCCACTTGGATACGTCTGCTGCTCCTTAGAATCAGCGTCTAATCACTCCAGTTGATCCTGCAGCATTTGATAGCATCCTTGAAGCTAGTTAGAAGCCACATCTAACTCTTCAAGCAAATGAAAACAAAGCTTCTATTAAAAAGAATCTCCAAGAAAGGTGAGGGCACCAGGATGGATGGATGGATGGATGGATGGATGACTCAGTGTAAGCACATGGCCTTCAGAAATAATGTTGAAGTCTCTACCTCAGTGTAGTCTTGGGGAAACTGTGTCCAGCACAGGAAATTAGCAGCATAGAAGTGGCTTAGATTACTTCTAGCCAGATATATGACTTGATGACAATCTCTTCAGTTAGAATTAGCAATCGTATGATAACTTTACTCTCTTTATTTCAACGTCAGTCACAGCTGGGAGGTATCCCCATCCTTCAACCCCCTTGCAAATTAATTTCGGGAACAAGCATAGACACTGTGTTTTCGTAGGTGATAAAGGAGATCTCTATCTCAATTTTATTACTACTATTCATTTTTAAGACTACTATTGAAAAATAAAGTGAAAGGATGGTGAAGTAAGGTATGTGTAGGGAGAGGAGAGACATGAGGAAGTATTTTCAGATGTTGGTGGGATTCACCCTGCTCTCTCCATCACTGATATAACACACATCTTGCATGTTTTCCTTCCCATTTGTATTTGTCACCCTAAGTTGGATGAAAGATCTGCTGCTATCTCACATCATGCTCCCAAACTGCCTCCTCTCTGCCTCCTGCGTCAAGAGACTGAACCCTTTATTACATCCTTTTATTACAAAAGGATTCATATATATGTCCAAAGAATTTTAAAACTGAGAGAAATAGATTATTTTGGTAAGCAGGAGATACTTTTGGCCTGTTGCTGCTTGCATACAGCTGTGGGTATTAGCAAGTAGTGCAATCCGGTAGGAGTGGGTGTGTAAGGAAAAGCAGTTGGTGTTGAGGACCCAATGCCCAGAGTGTTGGAGGTGCATTCCTGTAGGGCATCTTTCAGTTCAGTTTCGTAGAAGTCTCTCACGTATCATACAGCTGCTCTATAATGTGAACCAAAGCACGATACATACAGCGTGAACAGGAGGCTTCCTTCAAAAGCATACTCTTGAGCCAAATTAAAATGCTAATGTAAGCACTCCCAGTGTAAGCTGAGTGACTTCACAAATGCCAGTGAATTTATGTGGTGCAAGAACCAATGTGAAAACAGGATACAGACAATTGAAGACAGAGAGGAGAGCAAGCATTCGTACTTGAGATAAGGAGGCACAAAACCTCTAAAAGAGCATCTGTCTGATACATGATAAAAATCTTTGCCAGTGGCAGCAGATATTCCTGTATATATCCTACTGTTATTATTTTCTTGTGCATCTTGTGAATATATATTCTAAGTGTAAAAGAGGATCTCTCAACCTATAACATACATTGAGCCACAGCCCAGAAGAAAATAATTCATGCAGTGCTAGGATAAAAATTATATATGGAAAGATGCCAAAGAGTTAATGGTATATATCCTCTTTTCAAATAACTTTTGCAGGACTATGAATCCTTTGACTCTTTTTTTTCCCCGACTTCCATTGTTATATGAAACACCAGGGCCAGTCCAAAACTATCTTCATGTTAATGTCAACGTCGCTACTTTTTTTCTGGCTTTTTTTCGTTAGGAGATATTCTGAAAGGACATCTTAATCTGTTTACAGTATAAACAAATACCATGTGGAATTAAACTTTGATTTTTAAAATCATTTGAATCTGTTTCTAGCTCTTCATCAGCATTCCAGATTTCATAATGATGGCACAAATAAATTCTTCCAGTGAATTTACACTATCAGGATAGAACTCATAAAAGAAGCTGCTGTATAGACCAGATATAATTATTGGAAATTAGCTAAAATACTAGTTACAATTCTATGACTGAAATCAGAACCATTCACTGCTTTATTTAAGTTTTCTGTTGTTTAATAATTTATTTAATTCCCTTCACCATTTCATTTCACATGTACCAAAATCCTGAATACTTAGTATTTTGCATATAGCTGACAATACCAGCTAAATGTAAAATCCCTTTTTGGTGTGTTCTCTTTCTGAGATAATAATGTTTCTTTTATACTTACACAGGGCACCCCAATCAATCATTCTGAAAATATATAGACTTCTATATAAATTTTATGACCAGAAGAAACAATTATGTCACTACATTTTAGTAAGCTTTTTAATGCCAACAATATAACTTAATCATTGCCTTTTCAAACACCAAAGCAAAATTTAGTGTGCTGCTGAGCAATATCTAGTGAGAACATTAAGAGACAACTTTCCAGAGCTGTTGTGGAACCTCTTTTATGGAAGTCTAATGTAATTTTGCAATTTGAATTTATTTTTGCTCTGAGGAGTAAGTAACTATGTGGCTGTACTCCACCTGGAAACTTCAAAGCCTGCTTTTATGTGAAGCAGCACATAAGAGAGGAAAAATTTTTCTTTCTGAGTACATATTTTATTTGTTCATCTCTGTTTCTTGTCTCCATTAATATAAGGTCAGAGTTCTTACTGACCAAATGTTTGCTGCTTTTTGATCATGGAAAAGCATAGTGCTTCTGTAAATAATGTTAAAATTTAATTTAATTTAATTTTATAGACACGTCAGTTATGAGATTTTTTGAACACCAGTCATTTCTATAGCATCAGTGATTTTCAGATTTTTTTCTGAACTGTTCAGCCTGCTTTGGTGAACCAAAAAGGCTCCTTTTGTCAGTGTATGAAATAGGATGGTCCTTTATATGAGTTCAATATTATGTCACAAGACTTTTGACAGGACTACCTTGAATTGGCACAAACCCATAATAGTTTGCAATAACTTTTATTCATCTTCATTAGCTTGTAAGAGTTTTCTAATATCAAAAAGCCTATTCTAAATGAATTACATGAGCAGTTTGCTAATGTTTGTCTGATGCAAGCAGTCCTTTCACAAACACTATCCAGCCTTTCTGTCTGAGGAAAAGTGCAATGTTTGTCATATGGAAGGCTTAGATCGTTTTTGTAATCCCTGAACTATTGATGGTTATCAGCAGTATATTCAAGCTGCTAGTAATAATATTACTGAACTGATACTTGTTTAATAGACAAGATATTTCTCACAAATAGACCAAAATCAGGTTTATCAAAGTATCTTTCTGAAGTATTAGAGAGAGCAGTAAAATGAACTGATATGACCATTGAATCTTTCACATGTTTATGAAAACCTGATTATTTTAAATTAAAACTTAGCAGTTCATTGGCATTGGCTTTCAAGCTATTCATTCTTTTTTTTTTTTTCCCCCTTTATCTCCCTTAGTACTCAACACTGAGAATTAAATTCACTATTCATAGATGATAAAAGGTTTCTCCTAGCTGGGTCAGAATTCTTTCCTTTCTTCTTTCCTATTTCTCACATATATGTATCTAAATACTCGAGATCCACTGGAAGCAGTTTTCTCAGCTTTCCAGCAGGCAGTTCTGCATTCAACCAGAGCACCAGTTTGCTTCACAAAGGAAAGTATAATCAGTACACCTTGAGCCCAAAAGGTTAGTAAGATGTGGAGTTGCCATATGGTACTCTGTGAATAACTGCATGTATTATATGTACAATTAGAGCATGATTAGACTAATAGCTGCTTGTATTCATCAACTGTAGCAGCAGATATGTGATAAAAACAAAAGTAGTTTACTCCTGATTGTAAGAAATGCAAAGTTGAATGATAACAAACTCAGACGGTCACTGATTTGTTTTGTTCTTTATGTTACCAATTTGGAGATGTTAAGATGACCTAAGAAGGCGTATAAACAAATGTTTATTGGTTTCCAGAATTTGGAATCTGCTTGAATTCTTAAATAAAACAACTTTCCAATTCTTGGCCAATATAATGAAAATATCACTCTGAACAGATAACGTGTACTCAGGTTTTCTGAGAGGCACAGACTTGCTTACAGTTGCCTAGAATGAACAAATTAGATTACATAAAACTTCTAATATTTTTATATATACCTTTTGAATTAATTAAAGATTGTGCATAGCAAAAAAATGCACCTATTTCAGATTAGATGCTGTGGTTTCTTCTAGTTCCATCCTTCTGTTATCGTAAGGCAAGAGTCTCTTCTGCTCTTGGAGATAAAAGTTGCATGTATAGTTTCATCTGACACTCTCTTTAGTTCTATTAGAAGTTTGTTTTTTTTTTTTTATTAGCTATATGTTTTGCAGCACAGATGCTTTGATATAGTATTATGAGATGGTATAAAAATTCTGCTCTCCTTGTAGTTCACTGATGACGTAAAGTTTCTAGGATTTCATTAACGTGGATGAATTATTAAAGCAAATTTAAGACCCTTGAGCTTGCTACTTATTTCACATATATTTATAAGCAGATATTGCAAATACACTCATCTATGTTATACAAGTCCTTTTCTTTATAGAGTTTAATTAAAAAATACCCCCAAACTATACATATTACTCATTTTAGTGTGTATCTAATTACACCGATTCCAACAATCCTATCTCTATTCCCAGGAGATATATCATAAATTTGTAAATTTGTTGTGTTCCTCATCATTCTGTAGTGAAATAAATCCCTCTCTCATGTTACCCATCTTCTCCAGAAGCATGGGAAGACCCACTGAGAAGTCAGAGAATGGGCTAAACTATGACTTACGCATTAAGACGAGTCTTTCTTGGGCAACGTATGGAAAAGAGTTAGAGAAGTGAAAGAGGTGGGAATTTCAGTTGCTTTTACAGAGAATTCTCCTTTAAAAAACTGAGGAATGCACATGTGAAATAAATAGATTATCACCATTTCAAGTTATGCTGAGAATTTTCAAATAAGTAATTTTGATGTATACATTTATAGTAAAGATAAAAGCAAAAGCCTTGAAACAAATAATGTATTCAGTCTTATTATATCATTCAATAAATATAAGATTGTCTTATATGTGCTCACAATTCAGTGTTTATACACTTACATACATAACTGGAAATACAGCTTAGTTATCGTTAGGATATAATAATATATGAGCAGGAAAATTGTTCTACTAGTGGTTGTGAAAGCAGAGAAAATCAAAGACTGTGCTCAGATTAATTTTGCAGCTTCATAGAGTTTGAATCATGCAGACATGTTTTTGGTTAGCTGTGGGCTTGTTTCTGGACGATGATACTATGATTTGACAGACATCTTTAAGGACTGGGCAGCACAAGTTACATGCTTGGTGCAATGTATCTGAAATTGATACAAGTTCTTCTGAAAATATGCCCATTAAATAATTATGCTTTATTTTTATTGAGAGCAAAGAGTGTAAGTCTAGAAAGTTGAAAGTCTCAATCATGTCTCTGTCTCTTCAAGTTGCATGTATTATTAGGCATGAATCATTGATTTGCACTGAAATACCGCAGCTGTGAGCTTAGCATTTTTCCACTTTCTTCCTTAGCTTTTTCTTGGTCCTTCCTTTTATCTCCCATACACAGAATTATGTTCTGGTCTGAAGAGAGTGAAGAATTTCCTTAAGTGGGTTTTTTCTTCCCTATATTTTCTAAGTTCAATGGAAAACTCACAGTATAAAGATTGTTTTAAACTACCTCTCAGCCTTCTGATTCAACCTCAGAACCTTTGCACGTCTTGGCATTTATTCATCTTCTGTGTTTCAACAGCCCCACATTCTACAAACTAATTTCTACATAATATATCTTGAATGTGAATCCTTAAGCATTATTTCTGAAGGAAAAAGTAAATATTTGCTAAAGTGCTCCAAGCATTACTTATTTTGACTATCAAAAATAAGTCATTCTGTGCTTGATGTTGCCCAACTTTATCTTTCAGCCTTTGCATATTCTTATGCTTTCATCTACTAGACTAATGATGTTTTCAAAAATATTTGTCAGCAAAACACTCATGCACTGTATGATCATGTCATCTTTTGATTAAGCTGAAAAGATGAAATCCTCACAGTCCCTCTGTAACTGAATTTTTCCAGAGTAGGTCGTCTTGTCCTGTGGATCAGAGAAGTGGGATTTTAGAAGCTATCAACTATAATTGTAATAACAAACCCAACTGGCTGTAAGGCAGAACTGAAGGAGTTTCTAGGAGGTGTCCATGACATTTAACCCCAAAGACTGTGAGACACTGATCCCCTCCTATTTCCATGCTCCAGAGTTCTTCATGTGTAGACACAAGAGGTGGAAACTGAAGATGAAGATCAGTAACGACTGATGTCCCTCAAGAGTCCATACTGGGACCAGTACTGTTTAATATCTTCGTCAGTGACATAGATACTGGGATTGAGTGTGCCCTCAGCAAATCTGCAGATGACACCAAGCTGAGCGGTGCGGCTGATGTGCCTGAGAGACAAGATGCCATCCAGAGGGACCTGGACAAGCTCAAGAAGTGAGCCCATGTGAACATCATAAGGTTCAACAAGGCCCAGTGGAAAGTCCTGCACATGGCTTGGGGTAACCCCCAGTATCAATACAGGCTGAGGGATGAAGGCGTTGAGAGCAGCCCTGCAGAGGAGAACTGAGAGGTCCAGGTAGATGAAAAGCTGGGCATGAGCCAGCAATGTGCACTGACAGCCCAGGCCAATTGTATCCTGGGCTATATCAAAAGAAGTGTGGCTAGCAAGTCGACGGAAGTGATTCTGCTCCTCTACTTTGCTCTGGTGAGACTCCACCTGGAGTATTGTATCCAGCTCTGGGGACCTCAGTACATGAAAGAGATGGACCTGTTGGAGCAGGTCCAGAGGAAGGCCCGAGGGCTGGAGCACCTCTCCTATGAAGACAGGCTGAGAGATTTGGGATTGTTTAGCCTGGAGAAGAGAAGGCTCTGTGGAGACCTTATAGCGGCCTTTCAATACTTAAAGGGGGCTTATAAGAAAGATGGGCAGAGACTTTTTAGTAAAGACTTTAGCGATAGGACAAGGGGGTAATAGTTTTAAACTAAAAGAGGGGAGATTCAGACTAGATATAACGAAGAAATTTTTTATGATGAGAGTGGTGAAACACTGGCACAGGTTGCCCAGAGAGGTGGTGGATGCCCCATCCCTGGAAACACTCAAGGCCAGGTTGGATGGGGCTCTGAGCAACCCGATCTAGTTGGAGATGTCCCTGCTCCTTGCAGGGGTGTTGGACTAGATGACCTTTGAAGGTCCCTTCCAACGCAAATCATTCTATGATTCTATGATCCTGTGAAACCGCATTCTAACCTCAGCAGCACCAACGTAATCTCTCTGTTTCCCCCTTATGTATTTTCCTTTTTTCACAGACTGTTGGTACATGTAGTAATTTGTTTGATTAGTGAGTAAAACACTACAAGCATATGTTTATCTGATCATCCACTGATCACAGGAGACGTTTCCAGTCACTTCTTTCAAGGACAGAGATATCTCTCTAGTAAGTTTTTCCCTTCACTCTTGTCTCAGACATAAAATTTTATAAGTAAAACTGAGTAAGAGCTGTGCCTTGCTAACCATATGAGTGTCACTGTACCAGCAGACTACTCTCATTTTTCCCCACTTTCTTCATCTTCTTGTCGTTGGAAAACAGGTAAATAGTAAAAATGTGAAGTAGTCTAGGACCAAGATTTGATACCTGTAGGGACAAGTTGAAACCAAATCAATTTATTTGATTCTTGTAGGGCATACAGGAATAATGTCTGATGATCTTTGCATCTAAGTTGGCACTACATTTCAAAACCTATCACTGGGCTTCAATCTACTTAATATATGCAGTGTTAATATTGCATTGTTTTAGTTTATTAACTTTGCTTTTAGTCAAGTCTTCAACAAGTCTCACCTATACCTCTGTCTGCCAACATTATGACCTTATCAATAAACAAGATGCCTATTTAGTTTAACTGAAGTTATTTCTTCTAACCTGCATAATAAGAATGGCTTTCATGTAGTAATCACCCAGGAAGCTTTTTTTTTATTCTTTACACTGTTTTTAGGCAATGGGAAATGTAAATTAATGAAAGAATGTGTGTCTTGTGTGGTAAGACCAGGAAATCAAGCTGCCACTTTTTTCCTTATGTCCTCTAAAGCTCAAACTAAAGCTCAAACAAGCTTTAGTTGTAATCTGAAATATTCAATGGAGCACTGAATAACCAGTTAAAACACATTCTTTATGAAGAGAGCAGAGTGAGACATTATACTACTGCATAGCTCATGGCTTCTCAGTGACTTGTTTAGGAGATCTTTATTTCCATAAAAAGTGAAAAGAGAAAAAAATGTATTTTCAGGTCTGTGTAGAAGTTCTTCAGATTTTACATGCCCTGAAACAATGAATTTTTCATTGTTCTCCTTACATACACACAGAAGCATATTTGCTGAGTTAAGTCATTATAGATAACACAAAAGAAACATTAAAGCCATGAAGATCACATACACATAAACTCTGGAGAGCATTATCTGTCAGTGTTGTGACATTTTAATGAATTACTTAAGATAATTGATGCAATTAAAACATTTCAGCCTGATCTTTTCCATAAGGGTAATCTTCAGTTTAAAAATACCTAATGTAATTGGGTCATTTTTGATGAAGAACAAGTGTTGGATTATGCCAGTACTTTGAGGTTAAGCAGACACTGAGATTTCCTCAAAAGAGAAACACAGATCTCAGAATTTTTTAAAAACAGAATGTTTCTAGGCACACTTTTCTACAGATTATACAAAGGAATCACAATTTAGATTATACCATGTTTCTGTGTTTCTGCAGTTGGTTGCAGATAGTGTCCCTACTCAGTCTTCTGTGAATTATGCTCAAGTCTTTACATAATCAATTGTAATCAATTAGTCTCAAAGCCTGGTCTAATTTCTGCCTTTTTTGAGGATGCAAATACAGTATGATTTATATAAAATACTACAGCATGTAAAGATGATGCTGATATGAATGAAGGAGATGGAGTTTATTTGAAACTCTGTGGTTTTAGGCTTTTTTTTTGTAATGTACTTCTCATATTTTAATTGATGGTGCTGAACAAGAAAAAAGTCTCTTGTTAATTGCAATCTACTGTACATTCCCATTGATGCCAGCAAAGATGCTGTAGTCCAGTGGATTAAATTGCTGTATTGTATTTAAAAAGCAAAGCATTTATATTCTGGTATGGTTATCCTTTCCTTCACAATTTCTATTAGTTATTTTCCATCATGCAATTATGGATTAATTACCTCCTAACATTTTTTAATATATCAGTCCTTTGTAATGGTTTTAATTTAGGAAAGAGGAGGTACAGTCTGTCACACATAATTAACATTGCCACTATTAATTCATGCCACTATTACATTCATGGCCAGTGTCAGGGAGGTCATTAGATTACAGTCTCTAATTGTTGCTTGGCACTAAGTTCTCCTGGGCATGTATGAACTACAACTGCATTTATACCTCCCTTGGTGCACTTCTCAAGGATCCTGCAAGCAGTGTTTGATTAGATTTTGGAAAAAAATACTCTTGCTCTATAAATACTAGAATACAGAATATTTGGCAATTTTAACTTTAAATTTTGTACTTCCTCAATGTCAAAGAACAAGCACGACATCAACAACAAAACTTCCAAACACTGAAGCAGAACTATAAACTCTGAGTAACTTCCAACATGTTTGCTACTCAAATCACCTTTGCTTCTGCAAAAACAATGTCCCAAATTTAGCCAAAGTATAGTCTAAACTTAATCTACTTCAGAATAATTCAGATATTTTAGTCTAGGGCTGAGTGTTGTGAAAACTGATATTTTCCCTACCTCTACTAAGATGTTAGTTTTAAAAATGCATGCATGGCTGGAGTTTGAGAAAGTTGTGCTGAAGCTGTGCAAGTCCTACAGGAATTTAAGCAGGATGAAATGGTAGGTTGGTAAGGTTCAAAATATAAGCCATATCTTGATTTCAGAAGTAAGCAGAACAGACTTCCTTATGACATCTGAAGTTATGAAATTTTGAAAATATACATAAACTTTTTTCACCATCAAAAATCAAAGCAAGAACCTTAAAACAGGAAGAACCTAACCTTGTTATCAAACATGTTTTGTTTTATATTTTGGTTTAGAGTTTCTGTATTTAAAAAATTTTCCATCTTCATGAATTGTGTTTTAGTAAAATGTGCCAATATTTTGGTATTAAAACAAATACATTAAAGATCATTTGAAATAAAACAGTCTCATTCTTACAGCCACCAAAAATCAAAGTCGTCATGTTTTGACATTGTTCTGTGCTCACTGATATTGCAAAGCTCAGGGAAAAGTGGGTGATTAAAAAAAAACCTCTCAAAATATCAGCTACCATACTGCAATGTGTAGTTTATATCATGAATGTTTTATACAGGAGATGTTCAGCAGTGCGGCTGGTTCATTAGCTCTGGGTTGTGCAACACCCAAGTACAAAGTTGGCCTCATTTTCATAGGTGCTTACGGCTCATAATAAAGTCTGTGTAATCTTGCATTTGCTGTACTGTTCTGTAAATCAGGCCAGCAGCTTTCAGTAGGGATAGTAATTAAAGGGAGAGTGGTGATACAATGTCTAATTTGTCTGATAAAGAAGCCTGAATGTAAGCAGGGGTATATTCCTGTGGCTGAATGGTTCTAACAACTATTGACAAATCTAGTCAAAGAAAATAATATTCTATAGCAAAAATGATGAAAAAATATACATACATGTATATATCCATATATATATATATATATATCCCCTAGCCCCATTGCAGGCTCTGGCTGTTAATCCACCATCCCAGCATACTGTCTTCTGTCTCCTTAACCATCGTCCTTCAAGGTCAGTGTTTCCAATCCATAGCCCATAGTCACTGATATTTCCCTTTACTTCTACTGTACTTCCCTGCTCTCCTTCCCCAAACTGAGACCTGCACCTCAAGTCCTTCAGCTACTTATGACACATCATATCTCAACAGCCCCGTGTCACCTACATCACCCTTACCCTCTTCCTATGCCTTGAACCAGCAGGGCCATTTCTGAGCTGCTAGTATTATTGCAGAAACAACCCTTCTAGCTCCTTAAAGGAGGTGGTCCAGAGCATCAGCTGCAGTTATCACTGCAGTCATAAAGAGTTTTAAAACTTCTGGTCCTTACGATGACTCGGATTCTCACATCATCCTGGCAAGAATATTTCTTGTGCAGTGAAAGAAGCAAACAGTTGGACTTACCCACATCTGAGTAACTTCCCACATCAGTTAGATGTGGGTTATTACTTAGGTGGGAGCTTTGTATACAGAACGGCTGCAGTTTTGCAGCCCTTCCTTGCTTCTCTGTGGAAGTGTTTTGCTACTGCTTCTTGGTGGAGTTCCAGCCACTGCTCCATGGGGGTTTCATCGTCAATACCTGTAGAAGTTACATCCCCAAAAAGTACTGTGATACACATGTGAATTGCCCTTCCCCTGCTTGGACAGCTCTGGTATGATGTCAGTTAAGTAGCAGAATTAACATTTTCATTTTCCCCTTTCTCAGACACACAAGGCAACAGTGTCTTGTTTCCAAATACACTGTCAGCTGCAGAGGGAAACATGTTTCCTTCAGACAGATGAACAGTTTGTTTGGAATTGGCATTATCTTAATTGGTGTCATTTTGTTACATAAATCTCTAACCAGGCAAAAAGCTCGCATTATTACTAGAATCATTAAATATTTAAGAGTCATATGTATATATTTTGAGTCCTATCTTGTTTTTAAAAAGGTAGTTCTATAAACAAAAAAAAATTCTCATAATTTGTAAAGCATTATAAATAATTGAAAAAAAGAAATTAAATATCAGTGAAGATATTATTGATATTTATTGCCAAGCAGGAGCCACTGTAAGTTGTGATATCTTATTTGTCAAAAATCTTTGATAATGTTAGAAATATATTATTATAAGAGTATAACAAAAATATATAATTTGCATTTGTTCAGACTTTGATTTCATTTTGTTCAGTATGCTGCTATCCCAGCTGTACGCTATAAGGAAATGCAAGCCAAAATTTATAGATTCTGAGCTGAGAAAGAACTCTACGAGTAAAAGATGACACGTTCTCTCCTAATGTCCAGGCCAGACTCCTCTCTGCTTTTGGCCCTATTTTGTTTGCCACCACTAGTGTCTTGGTGATTATCCAATTTCACAAAACTATTGTGAACAATTCTCTCTGGCAGCCATCTCAGCTGAGTGTGTCCATGGATCTTCCTTGTTTCCATGCAAAGCAATGTATAGCTGTAGTACTTATGCACCGTGTATACACTAGCACTTTCCTGATGCGTTCAAAAATTTGTCCTGTATCCTAGAGCCAACAGTTCAGAAGGAGCTAATGGTCCCGCTGAGGGCTGTGATCATAGGGACCTCACGAGAGGTGGTGGTTCTTGCCCACGTGACATTGCAAGTGAACTACACAGCCATCAGACCTTGGTGCATCTCAGGAATCTGGACCATATGTCACAAGGTGCTAGATCACTGGCCTTTCAGGCTGTAGCCTTGCTACATCACTATTCTTTCTTGTTCCTTAGACCTGGCCTAACTAATCTTTATTTCGTCTTCATTTCCCTACCTGGTTTATCCTTAGTTTTGTTTCTCTCTTCCTGTTAATTTCACCACTGAGCCTTGTGCATTGCCTCCCTATTGGTCCCAGTCTAATCACTCCTAACATAATACAGATAGCTCTTATAACAGAAGGATATGCTGTTGGCTTGAGAGTCTCACTTCCAAACTGTCTGGTTAAGCCATTTGAACTCAAGGTTTGATAGAATCAAAATGTTTCTGGATGGTGTGGTGAGATTAAGATGATTGGTTGTAATCTTTGAACAATAAATATACACTTATGTTGTCAGGTAGGCCATGAATCTTATGCAAGCGTTTAACAGAAACTGCAGGCTCTTTGATAGTTAGAGACCATTAGCTACATTAATCTGGATGAATATCTGATGTGGATATGGAGTGGGAGCTATAGGTCTGGAAGGATTAGGTGGGATGAGTTTGGGTGTGAAATGTGTCTGCTAAACTCTTTTTGCTGCCTGAAAACTAAAGATGAACTGTGCTTTGAAGACTGGGAGGTAACAAATAAAATAATATGCTTTTCAATACTTAGAAAAAAAGATTAATTACTGGATACCCTGGAGCTATGTATGAAGTTGCTGCCTAAATTTAATAATCTAAATTAGGAGGTTAATGTGGAATTCATCTCGCCCAACTTCAGATATTTACAACATATGCTGTAGACATGTACACTTAAGCAAGTCACTTGAGGCTTCTCTTTAAGGTCAAGAACCAGAAAGTGATTCATTTCATTAGGCCTATTGTAGATAGGCAGTTTAGACAGAGAAGATTTACTCCCTATTTCTCCCACTGACCTTGAAGAGAAGCCTCAAGTGACCAGCTCAACTTAGTGCAAGGTCCTGCACATGGGTCGTGGCAATCCCAGGCACAAATACAGGCTGGGCGGAGAATGGATGGAGAGCAGCCCTGAGGAGAAGGACTTGGGAGTGCTGGTGGACGAGAAGCTCAACATGAGCTGGCAATGCGCCCTTGCGGCCCAGAAGGCCAACCGCATCCTGGGCTGCATCAAGAGGAGCGTGGCCAGCAGGTCGAGGGAGGTGAT
>JAAGAY010141824.1:0-19619 GCA_011801015.1 Ardeotis arabs | reverse complement strand
AAAAAAAAAAAAAAAAAAAAAAAGATAATGCCAGGCTTTCCCATTGCCCTGAATGACAACCCCAGTATCACTATGGATTTCTGAAGATGGGAAATCCCAGATTCCACTAGGAAAAAATGTAGAGCCAGGACTGTGTTACTGACCCCTCATCAGGGTAAAGGTAACGATCAGCAAATATAAAACAAGATCAGAGAAGCTAGTCAGCTCAGTGATGCATCAGGGAGAAGGAAAAAAAAAAGGTTTTGGATGCAATAAGGAGTCTCCTGGAACAAGGAGTGCTGGAAGCAGCGAGGAGGGCTGCTGCTCTGGCTTTGGTGGGGAGCGGTGCACAGGACCCGCTTCACAAGGTGTTTGTGGGAGAGCTGCTCTCTGCAAGTGACCGCAGAACAACCAATTTAATGCTGTAGTGGGATAGAGCACACCAAATAAATCCAGCATGTGGCTCTGCAATTTCAAGAAAGGGAACTATGAAAAAATAAGGTGATTAGTCAATAACAACAAAATGAACTGGAACAGACAGAAAGCAAGGAGCCTGCAAGCAGTCTGGAGGCGATTAAAAAATGCTCTATTAAAGCCCAAGTACAACATGTGCCGCAACTCAGAAAGAGCTAAGAGGTCCTAAAAAACACCCTGCCTGACTCACTGCTAAGGTTAAGGAGGTATCACAGGGAGAAGGTCAGCGTTTTAAAAGTGGAAAGGTTTCCCACATGAGGAGAAAAGGAAAACCCATAAAATATCAGCATGCACAGGGATAGGGAGAACCCAATAGACAGAACAGATAGACATTTCCAAAAAGATTTTGGCAAAATTATTTTTAAAAATTTACATTGCCATGGGGTTGAAACAACAGTCCTTTTATGAACTGAAACCTAGATAAAAGATACTCTTGTCCTGTAGGTAGCAAAGAGCAGGGTTTAGCAGGCAGGTTTTGAGAACAAATGAGATTCAGCAACAGCGTTGCCCAAGAATCTCTAGTGGGTCTGGTTTTATTCAACCCCTTCATTTGCAGCATTGGAAAGGTAATGGACAGTAAAACCTACAGGGGAAATAAAGTGTTTTGCCACTGACAAAGGGCTCCAGAAGAGCAGAAGTGAGTGAGTGGGCAAAAAGGGCACCTGAGATAGACGTGCCAGAGAAAGCTGCAGACCAGTCCAGAGGCCTCTGAAAGCCATTGGCGGTTAGCATGGACTGGAGGAGTCCTCGGCTGTGTGAGCTAGCTCCCTTCATCATCATCATCTAACTGGACAAACGTGTCCCCGCTCTGAATTTGTGACCCATTAACGCAGCAACAGGCTGTTTCTCTTTTTCTCTCCCTTGAGGCTGAGAGGTCATAAGACTAGAGGATACAGAAATGCTTGAGGCAGTGATAAATCTTCTTTAGTGGGCTTTTATTTCCTATTCTTTCACAATATTTTCTTTAGTTTCTTAGCCAAATTTTTTCTAAGGAAAGATTTCTGACTTCCTTTGAGCCACAGCTCAACATCTGTCCACATTGGGGGCTGAAGTAATACACTGTTAAGGGGTTTTGATGTCAAGCCCAAAGTCCCACCAGGGATTTATGCAGCTCTCCCCTTTCCTCCCTCCTCCTCTTCAAACAGCCCTTCATTTGCTCTCACTAATTGTGCTGTCATGCCTTTCTTTTTTCCCCTGGTTGTGCAGACAGCCTTTCATGCAGACAGGTTTTGGTGACAGATGCCTGTACCATGAGCTTTCTGAGGAGGCGGGTTGCGCTGCAGAGCGTGCGCATTGTCTGAACATGCCGAGCCGCGCTGAAATGATCCAGGCACCCATCCAGCTCGGGGACGGATTAGGCAGTGGCTTCCCTGGCCCCCTCCCCACGGAGCTGCTGGATAATCACTGCCGGTCGGGAGAGCCCCACCAGCCCCAGCCCACCCACAGTCACCACTTGCTCCTTTAAGTGGGCAGGAAAAGATTAGCTGAGCATCTCTTGGGAAATGGAAGGGGAGAGCCTTCAGGAGGATTCAGGGTGGGGACAAGGACTCTGCAAAGCCCCATGTCCCAGGGGAGGTGGCTGTGGGTAAGAGGAGTACAGCCAGGATGGGGAGGCATTGCATGGGGGGGAACAGAGGGGGCTTTGCCCCCTTCCTTGAGCATACACAGCCAGTCGGTACAGTGGGTATGACGACCATTGCTTTTGATGACTTGCATGAAATTATGAAACAGGGCTCAGCCCTGGGGACCATGTAAATCAACCTGCTCAAATGGAAACCAGCTCTCAGGCCTTGCCCGCAACAGGAGAATGACACTTACAAGCAGCTTCCAGATCTGAAGGCATCTGGGGTACAACCAGAAGCTAATTCTGGAGAGGCTCAAAGCTCGAATTTCCTTAAAGTTGTGTTTGTGCCCAGGGAAGACTTTGTCTCTGGCAGGAAAACTGAGATATAGCAAGTGGGGCAATGCCCAACTGAAGTACAAAGATGATCCTTATCCTGTTATCTCTGTTTTCCAGCTCTTCTTTTGGTCAGAGGATAGGGAGGACAGCAAGGGGCTAGCCCTGACTGTCGGCCAGCTCAGAGAGCTCCTCAGAAAGGGCTGGGTGCCCAATTTGGGGACCTGTGCAGACCTGCCTGGGTCCTCTGTTGCCCCTTCCCCTCGGGGTCCCTGTCGGATGCTGCCGTTGGCAGGAGGAGCCATGGCAGCCCCACATCTCTCTCAGTGCCCCCCCAGGTCCCCATCTCCTCCCCGCTGCAAAGGCCACTGCCCTGGGGTCTGTACCGTGGGGTCAGTACTGTGCCAGAGCAGGAAGTGAACTAAATGTTTATCCCTTTTTTATCTGATTAGGGTTTTTAACTTGTGTTTTAAATGCCTGTCTTTGCAAAGATTTCCAAGAGAGATAGAGAAGCATTTTATCTGTTCCAGGGTCTGCAGAGCCACACAGGGACAGGCTGGGAGGTGGCAGGGTCAGGGGCACTCAGCACTGAATTGCAGGAGGTTTGAAGTGAAGTTACGGTGCACTGTCAGGGTGAACTTTTAAAAAGCACTGAGAAGCACCCCCCACCACCCCATGTGCTCCCGTAGCATGCCATAATCAAAATGTGAATGATGTAAGAAATAAGTACAGACCTTGGCTTGTTATTGCTGCTCCAGACTGACTTCAGACATCAGCTTGTACAGAGGCAATGTAAAGCTCGTACTGTTGTCGAGTCCTTGATCTCCAGCCATGGTATCAGGA
Source organism: Ardeotis arabs (assembly GCA_011801015.1). Lineage (NCBI taxonomy): Eukaryota > Metazoa > Chordata > Aves > Otidiformes > Otididae > Ardeotis > Ardeotis arabs. Next base: position 16,426 of record JAAGAY010141824.1, on the reverse strand, counting down.
TCTAGGTGACAGACTGAAAACAGAGGAAGGTGTCAGTCCCCGCTGCGAATGCTCCCACGACTCAGCAGAGCAACACAGGGATGGGGGTCCATGTTACTCTCGTGCACACAAAGGCAGCAAGCTCAAGGGCTGGATCCCACTTAGGCCCTGCTTGGGGGGATACAGGGCTGGATGAAAGGAGCCAGGATACATGAAATATGATAACTGGAAAAAATACAAACCAGGAGATGGTCTGTTTAATGCACTACAGATCCAGCAAAACAACCAGAGCCAAACAAAAAACATTCCTTGCACAGGAACAAAGATACCAGCTTGACCTGAGGAGAACCTGGAAGGAGAAGGGCGTGCTGAGATGTGTTTTCCTAGCTCGTGTGTCTCCAGGCACTGCACGGATCAGACCCAAGCCCAGTGTGCGGTGGGGGTTTTCTGTGCAGGAATCACAACTGCCTTTACTGGGGAGATTTTCCAGTTGTCCCCAGGTAATTCGGAGCTGCTGAGCTGAGCTCTCCTCACTGGGAATTGTTTTCTCCTCGCCACGATGGCAGGAGCTGCAAGGAACTGGCAGTTGTTAGGAGCCATTTCCCCTTGGAAAGGTCCTCTGCAAGGGTCTGGGGGAAGTGACCATGCTTGGGCACCATGGTCCCACTGTGACAATCCCAGCACCACACTCATGGCAGTGCCTGCGCTCATCCGGAGCTCCTGGGGGTGACAACTGTCCTTTTGCTCCTACTGAAACTCACAGCTGAGTCCTGGTGCGCGTTGTGGCCTCCTGCAGCAATGCAAATAAAAATGTCAGTACAATGACTGCCATTATGGTTGCTTTTGCTACTATTAATAATAATATTTACATATGCAAAACCACAGATGCAAAACAGATGGTTTGGTTGGGACCTCTGAAAAAACTTAAAAACTTGTCTCTGCCACATGTATTTATGATAAAGGCAGAGGGTTAACCACACAGAGTGCCATATAGAGAACAAATAGACGGGGGGGAAAAAATGAAATAATTCCTTCCATATTCCCAACAGAGGCCAAAACTCATCCATTCCCTCTCTCTACTTGTCTCCTCTCTAGCATTTGACACTCTTTTCCAATACCAGGTCAGGGATGGTTTCCATATTTGTTCAGACTTGTCTAATTTTATTTTCCAGTTCAGCTATTATTTTTTCAGATGCAGCTTTTCCTGATGGATGGAAAATACAAAAGGAATTGCTCATCTGCTCCCTACAAGCTTTTTCCTGACCGCTGGGAAGCTCAGGCACTATTCCAGGCCTGGAATAAACCTTGCCTTGTGGAGAAAACTTGATCCATGTTTGCTGAGTTCACACGTCTGGGAATAATTTAAGCTAAGGGGAAAAGTAAAAGTGGGAAAGACTGCTACCATCCCTGAGCCCTTCTCATTCCCTTCACCACGCAGCCCTGCCTGGGAGGATGGCAGGGGCCATACAAGATGAACAACCATGTCTCCACAACTGCCCGACACCGTAAAGCAAGGGAGAGGCAGCACAGAGCAGGGCAAGACTTTTAGCAGTTTCACCCAGGCTTGTTTCACAGAAACAGGAGGTAATGGAGTCTGCCAGCAACACAGCCTCCTTCTCTCCTTTCGGTGGTGGCTGTTGTAGGGCTGGGTACTCTCAGTGGCAGAGAGTGGAGAGGCACGGCTTGGGTGGCCACCTCGCTCTTTGTTCCTGGTTTTCCTGCAAGGATGAGGAGGAGCAGAAGGACAAGGCTGAAATGAGGCCCTCTCTTGCCTGTATTGCATAATTCCAGTTCAAAGCTATTTATCAAGAGTCCCACCAGCATGAACAGCTTCCCTGTGGGCATGCTTTGGTCTCTTGTCCACATATTTACAGTTGCGTGAACACCAGAGGCTCCCCCACACCTATGGGTGTCACGTTTGTGGCCAACGTAACTCCTCAGTCCTTTTCTGCTGACAAACACCCTCAGAGACACCCTGATCTCCCCAGGCAGCCCCAGGCCCAGCTGCTCCTTCCATGACCAGGAGGAAGAGGAGGAGGAAGGGTCTCTATGCTCTGCCACAACACAGCAATGCTTAAACGGAGAAAGCCACTGGACAGCACACTAACGAGTACAGCACAGCATCCCCAAGCACTAATGAGTAATAAAGTGCTCCACAAAATAAAAAGCCCCCAAGTGCTACCAAGGACTAAGTAGTCCCCAAATACTCACATCTCTCTTAGGTCAAATTCCACTCTTTAAACCAACCCCTGTTATATTTTACACATCGGGCTGTAGAAGGCCTCGGGGGGGCTGTTAGGGTCTATTGTAGGGGAATAAAGCAAGTGTCAAAAAGACTTTTAATGCCCAGTTAAAAATGGCCGAAATACAGCCTACAGTTACCTGATAAGCTGCAAGGTCTCTACTGGGAGAAATATTTTGGTTTTTAAATTGTCTCAACCCTTGCACTCTTACGAGAGGCTGGCCTTAGCTCTAAACTACAGCTCTGTCAAGTACATTAAAACAATATTAAAAGCCCAGCTTTTGTTCCATAAAGACTTTTAATGCTTGTTGGTTGGTTTTTGGTTTTAGGTTGTTGGGTTTTTTTTTCTCCTATGATGGTTATGACCAGTAATTATTGAATATATCTGAGCACTGCAGATCTGCGCGGTTTGCAGCATCCGTACTTCTCCCAGCACAGCGTCTGTGCCATTGCTGCCAAGCCCACTGTGCAGGTGTGGGAACCAAATCCCTCATGGGGGTTAACATCCTCAGAGATGTCTAACCGGGCAGCACCAGAGCCCAAATCCCATGTCTGTGGACTCTGCTCATTGCAAGAGAAAACATTCCCAGTCCTCTCTTAGTGCAAATTACCCTCTTATTCTTTATGGGGAAACTTGAGAGATTGCACTCATTTACTGGTTCAATTGACCTTTTTTGTGAACAACTACCCAACGGCTATGGACTATGCCTGGGCTATAGCGTCCATCACCATGGCTCTGTTGGTGTTTTTATGTAGATATTTGGACATCAAGAAGTTAGGTATTTGACCAGCTAGAGGCTTTTTTTTTCAAAGCAGATCTGTAATTCATTCAAAGATTGAATGAAGTCTCAGAGCATCAACAGCCAAGAAACCCAGGGTTCAAGCTGCAACAGGGCATTCCTTACTGTCCCGCGTTGTTCCTCTGAGCTGGAAGGGCTCTCCGGGGTGGACCAGTCACATGGTGCTGTTCTGCTGCTGTCACTGGGCTTTGGGAAGCGTGTTTGCATAGCAGCGAGGCCAACGCACAAAATTAATGGCATCTGAAGTTCAGTGCAAGTCTTGAGTGTCAGGAATGCAGCATTAAAAACAAAACTTAAAGCTTCCATATTGCAAAACCTATTAGCTGCTTTACCATTTTTGCAGTCATGCCAGTTCACTCATACTGGAGCTTTTACCAAAGCATGACAGCTCAGTTGTTTAGCTTGGGCTAGGCTTAAAGTTCTGATGAAGCCTAATCTTGTGACCTGTATTTACTTTGGCCGGGGATGCCTTTTGCACAGACGACTTCCTATCCTTCCTAATCTTTCCCGCAGGAAAGGAGCTGGGAGTTACGAGTAGGGGGAGGAAGGCAAAGCCAACCAGACATGCAGCAAAAGAGAAACAAGCGCCGCACATGTCAGCGAAGCGGGCCAGGTTCAGGGACCTTGTCTGTTAAGGGAAGGAATTAAAGGGGGAGTCAGCACCTCCGCTGTCATCATTTGAGATCTGTCAAATCCATCATCGTTTCTCTGGAATTTTACCCATCTGGAAATATGGCTGGCTGCAACTGCAACAGCTTCACGGCTTAAGGATGGAAAAGTCTCTGCCTAGCTCAAACTTGTCAAACCTCCCACGGAAACAGAGAAGAATTTTGTGGGTATAAACCCCTGGCAACCCCCGGGACTTGTCGCTGAGGCTGCTCACCGGTCTCAGAGCGAGCTGGCTCCTGGCAGCACTGCAAAGCGCCCGCGGATGGAGCTGCTCTGGCCTGTGTGACAACAGAGGGAGCACGGACTCCGTGCCAGGCAGCATCACTGGATGCCAGCAGTTCCACAACGTGAACTCCCTTGCTTCTTGTCTCCATTCCTACAGCCTAAAACTTACTCAGGAGAAGCATGTGTAAATACCGGCCTTGGGCATCATGCTTTTACCACTCCACTAAAATCTGCCCCTTCACGTCCCCTACAGCCACAGGACACTTAACAGTACACTTAGATGTGCTGCAAATTCTCTGAGAGAAATCAGGAAAGCTGGAATCACTTCCAGTCTTCGCCTTCTGCTTTGACACACAAGCCAACACCAAGGTCTGCAGAGAAACCGCACAGGGACCCTTCTGCTGCAATTACAGCTCGAGCTACACGCAGGAAACACCCAGCCTCCCTCTTGGCCTCACCTCAGTTTACTTCACAGTCCCTAAACAGTAGCTGTAAGATTAAAGACAGAGGAAAAAGAGAGGAAAACCCAGCACACGCACTGATTGTTTTCTAAGAGAAAGCCAGGACCCTGTTGTGGCATCTACCCGGCTCCGGAGGACCAGGTCACTTGGGATGTGACACCGTGAAGTGCTAAACTGGTTTCTAAAAAAATGTCTGTCTTACTGTGTTTTGAAGTAACACGGTAAGCACATACCTACCTTTCTAATGCAGGAGTGAGACACTACGCATCGCGCTGGCAGTAGAAGTGCTGGTGAGCTTCACAAAACCCCTGCTTTATGTTCAGAAACAGAAATCTGAATGCAGAGACATAACAATGGGGCAGAGGGCGTTTTCAGAAGACAAAAGGCCAGTCAAGTTTGGATTCAGATATCTTGGATTTGACCAATTCCCATGAGTTGAAATAAAAAATTCTGAGTAGCTGGAAATATTCCCCAGTTTCATTCCCACAGAAGAGAAAGTGCTTAAAAGCATTCTAAGGTTAACGGGAATGTGATGAAAGAACCATTTCTGTAGAGCAGTGTTTTGAGTAAATGCCTCCTTTAAATGCATTTCCCAAGCATTATAGCAGAGAAATTTGGGATAGGGTTCAAATCTGTCTCCAACTTCTGGAAAGTGAGCGGTAAGGAAGCAATCTATTGTGCTGCTGCAGAGGTGCTCCAGTTCATGGCTGGAGGGCTCTGCAGTGGCCAAGCCAGGGCTGCCGTGAGCCAGCACCCATGTGAGGAAGTCACCCACTAACAGGGAAACAGAGCACCCACATTTGCTCTGCTAGAAGCCCTAAAAGACAACGCAGCCACCCAAAAGATGTATGCACACTGCCTGCGGGGATTTGTCCCAGAATAACATCTTTCCAAAGCTGACTGACACTTTTTGCCTCTGAGGGGAAAGCTGCCATCCTAAAGCTTCCCTGATTAAGTAATCAGGGGCCATGGGAGCATGCTGCACCCCTAATTCCCACCTAACCATCAGACTAAGAACTGCAGTTTGGAAATACAGTGAATTTGGTCAGTGGAGGGGGTACATTTTCCTCCTGGTGTAAAACAGCACATCCCAGGCTTTACAAACCCAGAAGCGCACTGGAGCAGTATGTGGTGCCCCACAGCAGTTCAGAAGTTGTTAATTACTAAATGAGCAACAGCAATGGATCTTCCTCCCCACCAGTGAGTGGTTACCAGCTCCAAAGGGGGCTGGGATTTGCAGAGAGGGTCACAGCAGGTGCACGTTGGGCGTTTTCCAGCACTGTGCCAGGTACTTTCCAGTACCGTGCCAGCTACCCAGTCCACATACGCAGTAGCTGTGACCACATGCAAGACTTGCTAATGCAATTACACAGATACCTTATTGACTAGTCAGTACCACCACTTTTTACAAAAGAGAAAAAAGAAAAACTCCCTAGCATCATAATTGTTGAATAATTACTATTTAGTTATTAAATACTATTAGTTATTAAATACTATTTAGTTAACCACTAGAGCAGTTGCAGAGATTCTGGTAAGAATGTCAAACCCACTAGCAACATTAGGAGAACACCCGTACAGGCCACTGGTTTTTAAACTCTTATTGCGCTCTGCACTGAATTTAGTTCTATAACAAGTGCCTTGCAAGGTTATCTCTCAGCAAAGCTGCAGACAGTAACAATAAATGGTAAAAAGGCTTCAGCACAGATATACATTTCAAACCAAACGGCTCCAGCGCAGCGAGGGATGTGCTTTATGCTGAACACACGCAGAAGTCTCGCAGGTGATTTGCTGAACCAGGACCTTGGTGTGGGAGCTGTTTTCTACCACTGCGTAGGGCTTTTGTAAGGCACTGCATTTTAAATGGCCCTACCCAAAATGAATGCTGACCTCGCCAGCGACGTGCCCTTGTCCCCTCTGCTCCAGGGCCGCCCTGCCTGCCTGTCCAAGCGCAGAGGTAAGGGCACAGCATATCGAATTGATTGCACGCTCCCATGCAATGGATGTTAGTGAACAAGCTCCTTGTGACCCCTCACCTTTCCGCCATGGGAAAATGTTGGGAGCCTCATTTCCTCCTGTTTGCAGGAACAAACAGCAGCAGTTTTACATCACAGGAAAATGTTATATTAACGAGCACACTTCATCACGTAAGCGACACTTTGCAGCGTAGCTAAGCAGTTATGCAAACCAACAAGCTGCCCTGGCGAAGTTCTCAAGATCATCAGACTGAGGAAATAAGGAGTTTTGCATTTCTATTGACTTAGTCTCAGTGCTACAGAAGGCACTGGGAAGAATGGATGGAAAGAAAGGCTCTGCTGATAGACCGATGAAGCCGAGTTAGCAAGACGCAATCAGACCAAAGCAAAGCAAATAAGGTGGCTGCCTGCAGGCAGCAGAGGCCGGGAGGCTGCGCTGGCCTTCCTGTTTGTGTTTACCAGGACACAGCTCCTAACACTCAGGGCATTGTGCTCGCAGCAAGCAGCAGCTCCCGTGATGGATGGCTTCTGCAGAGACGCTTTGTACCTGCCAAGGGGGCTGAGCATAAACAGCCTGCGGCAGCATCCACTTCAGTCCTTCACACCTTAAAGCGCTCTGCCCAGCTTTCAGACCATGCACAGGAGCCAGCTTGCAGTCGCAAAGCGTACGTGTGTCCAGACAATTACACACCAGCAGCAAGTTCCTGCAGCTCCCTCCATCTTGGAAGAGAGGTGAGGTATAAGGAGCCAAAAGCCAAAAGGAGAAGGCAATGGGTGCTTCATCGATTACCTGTGCATCACTGACTATTTTCTCATACAGGGTGCTTATGGAGAAAGGCAAGCCTCATCTCGCACCTTAGCAGCATTCCCAGCACGTGCTTGCGTTTAGTTAGGAGGCTGTGTTGATGTCTGGGTATTGGATCACCTCCAAGAGCCACCAGCCAGTCTTCCTGGCCCGCGATGCCAGCGCTGAGCACCGCTGGTGCTGGAAGTGTCTCCAGGAGGCAGCGGGCACCATCCCACTGCTCCACAAGCTGTGTACCAAAGAAAGGGCAGGAAAGGGATTTAGATTAGCTGCATTCAAGCATTCACAAACCATCTTAATCCAGGGAAGAGAAGAGGCAATGTACCCCTGATCCCAGCATCCGCAGCCACATCCCTGCTGAGAACCTGCCCCAAATTTGCCCACTGTGATGAACGGGCTCTCTGCAGTCGGTATCCAGCCTGTAGCCAGCACAGTTGACTCTGTGGAGAAGCCCATGATCTTTAATTTAGTATTGACCTTGGCCTGAGTAACGCCCAGCAGAGAGTACCAAGGTGTCTGACCTCCGCCTGCCCTAATCCCTCAGCCGCTCCAGCCCCAGGGCTCCTGCCAGCGGCAGTGGGAGCTCCATGCGCCGAGCAGCTCCATTCTCAGCCCCCAGCACTCCGGCTTGCCAGCGTGTTCGCAGAACAGAGTGTGTCATACTTCTAAAGAGTGACAAATTACCAGGAAGGGCTCCCCCCTGCACCCCAGCTCCGCTGTGCACAGCCAAATTCCCCCGTGCCGCATTAACAGCTAATAAAACAATAGAGCTTTTAGTGGTGGACTTCAAAGGGATCCCAGGCAGATGAATGAATTTTGCATTTCTTAACTTACTGTCAGCACTGGGGGAGAAAAGGGCAGGCTGAGGTCGAAGGCTTCAGCAGGCAGCGGCAAACAAATACAGCCTGGTATTCGGGCTACTGCAGAAAAATGGGTGGTAAATCAGCTAAGCAATTGGCAAGTACCAGGTTTTTCTTCTCCTTTATCATCACACATCCACTTCATCTGCTCCATTTTCTTTTTTTTTTTTCCATTTTCTTGTGCTACATGACTTCTACAAAAAAAAATGCCATCAAAATTAAAAAACTCCCATAGTTACACCTAAACCACAGGCCAAGTCACCAACAGCTCATTACAGCGTGGAGAATCTTTAGGCAGCCTGGCCCAAACTCAAGCAAAAGTAATTATTTTCAGACGTAGCAGCACAATTGTATTTGGTAAATGTGCCTCGAGGTCTCACAGCTGATTTACAACTATGTGTCCATCTACAAAATTATTTCTGCAAACCATTAGCTCATTGTCATGTACAGTCACAATAAGCATCTGTATGAATTAAATGTTGAATTGTACAATAAGAATGAATTAATATTACTTAAAAGGTATCTCCCTTTTAGGAGAAGGAAGTATGAGAAAGAAGGAAAAGCGGGGAGAATAGTATTTGTCCCAGATAGCATAGCTCAGATCACACCTCCTCAGCCATGTAAAGACCCTCCAGCAGCTTGCTCCCACGTGGAGTGAGGAAAAGGCAGAGCTGAGCAGCATAAACTGCACCTATGAGAGAGACGCTTGCTAGTGGAGAAGATGGTCAAAGCTTCACAGCTCCCACCAGCGAGGCTGTGTCAGCCAAATCTTCACCAGGGACAGAGCCTACGGGGCAGTTTGGAAGAGATCAGAGATAGAAGAGAGATTAAGCAGATAAAGCATCATTTCATAAAACTGCCATAAGCAACATGGCTCAGTTTCTTACATTTCTCCTCCATTTTCTGACCGGCTCTTGTTAAGTCACAGCCTTTACTCCCACACAGCATCTGTGGAAGAAGAAAAAAATCTGATTGTTCTGTGCATGTTTTTTTTTTTTTTATCCTTATGTAGTACATGATACCCAAAACAACAGGAATGAATTATCCTCATTTTTAGAGTTGGCTTGTTTTAGCCTCCTGAATACCATCATCTATATTCTATATCATTTCCAAGTCCAGCCCAAACGGCTTGTTCTGGAAAACAGCTTTAAAGGTTGCCATCATTTATGTTGCATTCACATCTGCTGCCAAATTGTCAAAGCATTCTCCATTTGGCTGTCCTACAAAACGCTTCTGCAGAGGACACTTTCCAAGCGTTCACAGCCACCGTGCAGTGACAGGATTTGCACGCAGCCAGCTCATAGGGAGCCGTGGCATTGCTCAAAAGCAGCGGGCTCGCAAGCGGGGAGGCAGACGGCCTCCTGATAACTGAGCTGACAATTTCTAGGTTCTCTAAAACCAGACCCTTCCAAGAATGCCCTTTGTTCAGCAGTTGCTCCATTCAGTCTCTCTCCCTGTTTGCTTGTAATTTATTCCTTCTAAAAGTCTTGCCCGAGGCTAGTAGAAAATTAAAACAAGGAGCCAGATTTTTTTTTTTCCTCACTTTTGCTCTTTCATCAAGAACAGTGAAAATTTGGCACAGTTGAATATTTTGTTCAGCTCTTTCTTTCAGTCTTTGAAGTCCCCTAAATCCTTGGTAGGAGTCTAGGCTTCCACTCACATCTGCTTTCCATGAAGCCATTTACTGCACTTTATTTGTGCCATATTAGATTTTTCAGGACAGGGACAGAACTAACGAAGCATTTACATTCCTGGGAAAGTGGCATATATACACAACTACCACGTTACTCTGATAGAAACAAACTACAACTGACATATTTCAAGTTCTCAAGCAAGCAGCCATGTCGCACTATGGGCAGCAAAGGGTCCAGGGCTGTTGGTTACTTTTTGCTTTTTAATGCCCACTTAAAATTAAACATCCTCAGTGCAGTTTTAGTTCACACAGTTATCAAGAGATGCTCTAGCACATGTAAGAGAACGAAGGAAAGTCTTATAAAAGGGAGAGCTTGGATGAAAGCTTAATGAAAATAAATTGTGGCTGAACAGAAGCTGCATCAGAGACAGTATCAATGACACAGAGCACTGCCAACAAGATAATGGCATCACGCTGCTAACTAACTGCTAAGGCATTTCTTCTACAAGCAGAAGACTAATCCCCTGACAATGCTCCATTCCAAGGACTTTATTGCTATCAGCGCAGGGAACGGGTGTTGATTGGATCTCTTTATCAGATGGATCCTGGCAAACCGTAGGGACTACTGATTATCCTGCTGTTTTCTATTTTGTATTTCTCTCTTTAATAACAAACAAACAAAAAAACCCTAAGAAATATTTGTCTACTTCTCATACTGAGAATGTTGAGATTGCTCTAAGTCAGAGGTGATAAAGTAGCAACTGAGAAAAATATGCCTTGGAGGAATCAGCATCAAGAGCCCAGCAAGCTCATTCTTCAAGCACGATCTCCAATGGCCTTCTGAGCTTAAAGAGGGGGAGTTTGTTAAAAAGCCAGCTGGAACTTGGAAAGTCCATCAGAGGATTGCCTATCCAAGCTCAGCACAGCTCCAGTCACTGAAGATCACAGAATAAACTTTTTTTTTTTTTAATCCAGCTCTTTGCCATCCCGGCAAAGGACCAAATCACAGCCAAATGACAAAGTGTGAAACGTGCTTATGTTCATTCAGGCTGGGGAGGAAAGTCACTCACGGTCGAGCTTGATCACAGGGGCTGCGCACCAGTTAGCAGGCAAGTCTTCATAATATTGCTTCACATTACTTAGGGCAGAAACGACCAGATCAAGCTCTTATACGGTGCTTTGAATAACCAAATACCAGATTTGGGTGTCTAAACAGACATGAAAATCACACCCCACGTATAGCTGCAAGAAAGCTGATAGCACAGCCTCCTACCTCATTTTCTCTCACTGTTTTAAAGTCAGAGAATAACATGTGGAGGTAGGATCATGGCTACATAGTGGAAGATTATCCAGGGTTTGATGGAAAGCATGGTGAGGGCATGTTACATCCCATCTATAAAGCTCCATTCAGTTTCTGCTACCCTAAGCTGAACAGTGCTGGTTCCTGGGCATCTGGTTTCCCAGGGCCCCCTCCCTCCTTTCTGACACATCTTTCTTCCTGACAGACTCTGTTTCTCCATGTCTTTTCATGGAAAATGTTTTCTAGTCTGTAGGGCATTGAAATAACCCATGAGACAATCACTGCTGTCCCCAAAAGATGACAGTCCCCCTGTCTCTTAGGTTGCAAGAGGTACCACGTACCTAGCAACACCTTCACTACTGTCATGTATCTTCACTATTGAATTGCATGTCCTTTATGGAAATACTGAGACATAAATCAGGTGTTTAAAAGTAGCATGGATCCTGAAGCGTTCCCTAAACCTGGGCAGGAGATCCGGTCCCCAACAACGTTCAGGTCTCACCTACCACGGAGACATGGCTCGTGCTGGGAGCCAGTTGCAATCACTGGAACAGGGGCTGTGGTGGATGTCAGGAGGTAGGGGGCCCAAGAAAGGGATGCTTTTTCCTGCTGCTCCACTGATTTGGATCATTTCATGATGGCAAAAACTAGGAGAGGAAAAAACCACAGTGCTACGTTAAAAAAAGAAAAACATGATTTACAGAAGTGCTGTGCCAGGTAAAACTCCTCTGCTTTGTTATTATGAGAGTTCCCAGTATTGATAGTTTCTCCTAGTTGCTGGTTTGTAAGTTACTTCTGAGCAGAAAATTCAATTACATGGGCCAAGTCAACAATAATATTTTTCCTGGCAACAATTCATTTTGCCAGTGGAAACATTTTTTCCCCCTTTTTTTCTGGATTCAGCTCTGCAAAGTTGCTAAATTATTCCAGATCTCTGGTCTGATGTGATCATAAATATCCTGATTGTATTCCTTTGATTGACAGACTGGGGATGGATTAAGTGGGGATTACAGCCTGGAATGATCAAAATGTGCTTTCATGGTCAGTAACTCCGCAATAAGTCATAGTTCCAATGTACATTAACTATATAATCTAATTAACATGGCTGTTTATGTATTTAACATTATTCTTAAAACTTTTTAATAAAAGAGGTTTTAAGGAGAATTATATGTTGTTTAAAATATAAGAACCTGTTCCTTGAATGTACGGTAGTTTGGGGTTTGCATTGTCATTAAATTTAAGATGACTAATAAAACTATCTCTTGCTGTTAAAATATGATTTGAGCAGTATAATGGGCCTAATTCTGCCCTCATTGATAGCTGAGTAAACTCAGGTTCTCTGTTGTAGTTAAAGCTACTTTGGGTTTATATTTTAGTAATTCAGGGCAGAATTTAGTTCATTAGGATTAAAAAACCCTGCCTTTTTAATAAATTCAGGACTATTAAATCCATATAGGCACGTAACTAAAAGCATCTGAATTTTCTAAGGTCCTCAACACTCACAGCTCTCAAGGCTGTCATTATTTACCAAATAGGAGCCGCAGGAATTAGTCTTACAGGTACAAGACTTAGATGTTTTACAGCACAGGTTCACATGCACACATACATATCTAATGATATCAAACCAAATGAAACGATCCATCGAGGCAGAACTCCAAACTACAGCAATGTGTTCAGCAGCTGCACTTGTGAAAGTAAAAAGACCTCGCTATTTGATTGCGAAGTCAAGGAATTATAGTGGAGATGTTATGCAGTTGTCCATAAAAACAGAAATCTGAAACGGGTAAGTATTTTGCAGGACTGTGGATTCTCTGCTGTCTCCAATCCACCCAGCCTTGAAGTCAGCACCTCAGAGCTGTGACTCGTATTGCTCTACAGCTACCTCTACTCCAAGATCTTTTTTTCCTTAGTTCTCAGGAGATTTTGCATTTTTACTTGCTTTTGTGTCTGCTGGAACTGCAGCTGAGTCTCCCTGAACCTGTGGCTCTCCCTGGGCCGCGTTCCTGCAGTGGATGGGACATCACAAACCATGCTGGGCACGGCTGGGGGCTGCAGCTTCTGCGTGAAGAGTTCAGGTGCTATTCAAGGTCCAATGGGTGTCTCAGGACTCTGCACTTGCTGGCCCAGGTTATGGGGTAGCAAGAAAGTTTAATATGGTGTCTGAGCAACATTGAGGAGAGCCAGGGTGAGAGGGAGTAATTCCACCATGCTCTCTTACACTTATGTTGGTCTGCTCCTTCCACCATCCTCTGGCCTACATTCTTACAACTTTTCCTGACCTGAGACCTTTTAAAATAAAAAGGAGTTGAAAAGTTCCAGCAAGTCCAGCTAACACCCCTGCTGCTCTCCTGGTTAGAAAATATGCCCAAGGGACGGCTTGTTCTGGTGCATGGACATCGCTAAACAAGGAGCGGGATGGACATCACCTGACTCAGACCTGGGACCTGATCCAGAGATCAGAGGAGGGTTCAGCCCTCTGCTCACTGGACACCTGGGGTCCTGGCACAGATTTCACCTCCACTGGGCTGTCACCAGAGACTGGGTGGCAATAGCTTGCCTTGACACCGACCTTGTGCAGGAGTCGGTGCAGCAACCCCAGGATGAAACCCACTTCATCGTACTGCTGATCCTCCAAGCCACACAGAAAGCTCTATCCAAAGTCCCTTAAATGAAGTAGGAATGTTTCAATTTAAAGGAATTAGAAGCATCTTTAAAATGTGACGGTTCCCATCACACAAAGTCCCTGCACAGCGCACTGCCTGACAAGCCTGATTATTCCCCAGCCGGCCAGGGGCTTAGAAAATATGTCGAGCACTCAAATCATTTTAGATCCTGCTGCACTGTACATACCCAGAATCCGAGCAGGGTTCACATTCGAGGGCTTATAAAAACTTGAATATGCTCCAATAACTTAAATCACTCAGTGAGGTTTATGGTGATTTAAAGCCATTGGAACTCTCAACGTTTGGTGCGCGAGGGCTCCAGCTTGGAAGAGAATCAAGGCATGTTCCAGTATGGCAGCTCCAGGCATATTGAATCAATTTCAGCATGTAAAAATAATTAACAATGATAAAAATACATTAATAATACTGTAATTATGAGGCCAGACCAAAGTTTCAGCCTGAAGAAAAAAAAAAAATGGCTACAGAAATTCAGCAAGGTTCGTGAACAGCTTGAACTGGGAGTAATGAGGGATTTTAGTGACAGGAAAATAAATGGAGGCAAATCAAAGGTAAGGAGCAAAGGAAGATCACATTTGTCAGTAGTTAAAACGTTTTGCTGGCCTGAGCTGCAGGACTTGCTAAATTCTGCCCTGGAGCCCTGCCAGCACAGCATTGCTAGGCCAGGGATCAGAAACAATTCAAGGTCCAAGATCTTGCAAGCCATCAGGACTAGGATCAAATGCAATATATCATGGAGTTGGCTCATAAATCTCTGCTTTCTAGTAGCATATAGTGGGAAGGCCAAATTTAGCACCTGTCTGGAAAGGATGCAACGCTGTCTGAAGGATGCTTTTCCAGAGCTTCCCAGAATCAGCTCAATCCCTGCAGGGCAATGTCAAGCCCCAGGGGACAACAGGGCTTTGGCTATTTCTACACGAGCTTTCCAGCACCTGGTACATCAGCTTCCAGCCTGGACCAGCACCAGGAAATGCCCAAGGCTGCAGGAATGAATACCAACAGGGACAACATTAACTGCCAAATGGATTTGTCACATCAAAGGACTGATTTTTGTTTTGGTCAGCAGTTCAGGATGGTTCTTATTTCATCAAGACTGACGCAGCCATCCCAACTTGCTCTGTACCAGCCATCAAGCAGGTGCCTCCTTGAGCCTTTCAATAATACTATCCTAGCCTACAGAAAAGTCTGTAAAATAAACTAATAGCACAAGGTCTGCCCAAAAGCTGTGGGAAAAGAACATGCAAAATTTAACATAATTTCCAGTGCACAGGGTGGGGAGAAGGCGGCTGGGCATAGAGAGGTGATGTCTCTTTTTGTATACACGTTAATTTTAATTCCCCTAGCAGAATGAAGATAGAGGTTTTCTCATTATTCATGTTAAGGTGAGTTCCTGAGCACAGAAGATAGGGACTCTAATTCCAGAGCCACCAGCAGAAAAATAAAGCCTCATCTATGCCATTATATCCACAATTCTACTGTGGTTTTGAAATGAACCTTTTGCTTTGACATGAATTCCCATCTCATTTTCTATGAAATACAACAGAGCTCAGGACAACTGCAACCAAGGGAGATTTCTATGAAAAAAGGCCTGTAAACCCTTTACTATCTTTAATCATGAAAATAATTTGGTTGCTGCAAACCTGATATTCATGGCTGGGGCCCAAGGACCTTGCAATTCACAAAAGCACTGAAGGGATCCATAAAAAGCGGCTGGCCATGAGGAATTTACACTTGTTTTTTAAAGGGAGTAAAAATGTGGCCATAGCAATTTAGAAGAGTTTATGTATTCAAGCCTTAGAGAGGCTTAAATCACTCAGTTAAGAAAGGTGCATTAGAGAGCCGTCAGGCAACGCAAAGAGCCAGAAGGAATTATAAGACAGAAGCATTTCTGGGCAGGGGACAGCGCTTCAAAGCTTGCTCTGCCGCAAAAGTGGTCCCTGACCCAGCTGCATGGTGGGCTCCAGCTCACCGTGCCCCATCTTCATCTCCACTCCCCTCTGTGTCCCCCTCCACCCCACTCACTGCCGGTCGTGGACCCTCATGGCCCACGCTCAGGTTGCCCCGCTCCCCCTGAGCAGCCCCGTGCATCGCCAGCCCTCTCTCAGCGCCAGGGAGGTCCCTTGTCCAGTGCAGTTGTGGTCTCCTGGTACAACCAGGTGCCTTTGGCCAACGGAAGTGTCAGTGACAGTGAAGCCTGGGAAGGAAAGCGCTTTCAAAGGCTCAAGATAAGACAGGGTCTTTGAGAGGTAATGACAAGCCCCAGCCTCACAGCTTGCAAGACTAATTGCAAAGCCCATCTGCCTGACCCAGGTTTCCCACTTTAAGCCATTCTCTGTTTCTCATATTCACTTGCTAATTCTGTTCAAGCATTTTAATCCCACCTGCTACCAGAACAGAACAGTAAGAATTCACTATTTGGGAGTAAAGCTAGTAAAAAGACAAGAACACAGCAAGGGAGGAGTTGCTGGTGCGCAAGGGCTGTGATCTCTGGTTTTGGAGGGTCTCCAGGCCACTGACCTGGACTCCTTGTGTTGCTCTCAAGTAGCTGGGGATGTCCTGTCCCTCTCTGTGGTGCAGGGTCAGCACCACTACGGTTCAAGCTGCCTTCCACAGTGTCACACGTCTCCTAGGATACTGTAAGACACTGCTGGCAGACTGCAAGAATTTGGGGCACTGCATTTCCGCTGCTTGCAGGGTACAGGGCTGTCACACCACCTCACTGCTGCAGCACAGGGTGGGCTGCGTCAGATCTGAAGACAAGAGGAAAAGAGAAGAAAAGAAGAAAAAAAAAAAAAAAA
>JAAGAY010141823.1:0-30684 GCA_011801015.1 Ardeotis arabs | reverse complement strand
GGCAGGCTCTCCCGGAGCTGAGCAGTCCCACCGTGCTCCCGAGTGCTTCCCTGGCGCGTGAGGCTGCCGGGCGGATGTGCTGCCGGACGCCTGATAGCCACCACTACTGTCAGAGTCACTTGGCACAGCAGACGTACGTTTCCGGCACAACCCCTTCTCCACAAACCCTTTTTCTGGCCTTTTGTCCTGCGCCCCTTCCCAAGCCCAGCCGCCTGCTGGTTCCCTGCCTGTGCTGGTCCCTTCTCAGCAGGTCCTGCCCTTTCTTTCGCTTCCCCCGCTCGGTGGTCACTGAATTCCTCTCTCTGCCACGGCAAGTTCAGACCCCGCAGAAGTACAGCGGAAGTGGCCACGGGAGAGACAGTGCAGAGCCAAATTTAAAAAAAAAAGAAAGAAACCCCCCTCTCCTGAAATCAAGAACAATTGCTGAACTTCAGCATCGGAGACTTCCTCAAGGCGTGCGTGTGCCGCTCTCCGTAGGGGGAAGTGAAAATCACTGCTGAGCTGGGAAAAAGCGCGCCAGCTGAAAGCTGGGAGGGGTGAAAAGCAGCAGCAGCACAGGCAGAAGCGCAATTATTGCAGTGGTAGGGACTCAAGAGAAAAGACATTGGCGAAAGCAGGCGTAAAATACAAGGCGAGAAGCGGGTAGTGGAAGAGAGAGCCTTGAGAGAGCCTTGGGCAGAGCAAGGAGGAGTTTGTTCTTCATCCTGCATGGTCGATTTGGTGGACAAGGCTTTCCCATGACCGCCAATCCCCCAAACCCCACCAGAAGCTAAGACAAGTCTTCTTCTGACACCCCATCCCCGGTGGCACTCTCCACCCCCTTGTCCTCATTAACGCCAGCCGTCCCTCTGCTGCTGGGAAATTACCTTTGCTTTCAGTGACTGACTTCTCTCGCTGGCGACATCACACCGCTCTCCAGCCTGGAAGTCAGCTTCCACTTTCGCTTCCTACTAATCCTACCAATCCCTCTCCTGCTGGGAAATCAGTTCCTGCTTTTGGAATGCTGCTTCACCAACAAGGCTGGCCATGCTCTCCCTCTCCCTCTCTCCCTCCCTCCCACACAAAGTCTCCCATGGCCGAGAAAACACTTCTGCTTTCGGGATGTGCTTGCAGATCCCAGCACCGCTCAGCACTGCTGCTGTGGTTCAGTGGGTGCTCAGCTGGTTGGAGATGTCCCTGCTCCTGGCAGAGGGGCTGGCCTTTAGCGGTCCCTTCCCACCCAAACCATTCTGTGATTCCGCCGTCACCGTGCCAGACTGGTGCCAGGCGAGGCGTCAGCTGGGAGATGCGGATCGCCAGTCCGACAGCTTATGCTAGCACCGTTTGTGCAAGGCTGTAACAGAGCAATAAATACCGTTGTGCTTCCAAATCTCATCTGCTGGGTGAGCTTTGTGCATGGGAATCCTACGAACCGGTTACACGCAGGCGGCGGGGACAGCGAGTCCCCAGCGTTTCCCTCCTGCCTCGCTTCAGGGAGGCTGCTGGCCTTTGGGGTCAGGGGAGGGGGAGCAAAGGCGCGTTCCTTACGCAGGGCTTAAACGCTCGCAGGACGGCCGGCCTGCCCCGTGTGCCAGCGCTTCTGAGAAAGCTCTTCCTGACGCTCTGGCACAAAACGTGGTGCCCAGGACAGACGAGTTACTGAATTCAGCGTCAAAAGGCACGGCCGCCAAGGTTTGTAAGCACGGCACCCGCTTCACAGAGAGCTGCACGGGCGCAAGCTGAAACGCTTTCTCTGCCTCAGGTCAGAGGGGAAAGCGAGTGTCCAGATTCCAACCGCACAGCTCTGCGCTCCCGCTCCCCTGCCCATCTGGGCTGCCTCGGGTCTTTGAAGGAGCTTCGGCCTCTGCCACAGCTGGCAGAGCACGGGGCAGCGGGGCGAAGGGACCAGCACATTCTGAGGAAAGACCGCGAGAACTTACGGTTCCTTGCCCCGTGCTGCGCTGCAGGTAATCCTGGACGTCCTCCCTGCCGGTGATACTGATCTGCCGCAGGTGCCCGGGCCGGACACGTTGCTTCAGCATCTCCCAGGCGTTCATGCAGCGAGGGCAGCCGTCCTGTACGAACAGGGTCACGCTGCCGGGTGTGACTCTGCTGTTCACAAACGCGTCAGCCATGCTGCTTCTTCAGGACGAGCGGAACACTTCCCTCCACCAGCGAGCACACGGGCAGATGCTCTCTCAGCCCGGCGTATTTATGCGCTGCACAGCGCCTTCCTCCCTGGAAACTCCTCCCAGGAGGATGTAATCCCATCACCAGCCCACAGCTGTTGAAGCAATACTTTTACTTTCTCTCTCTTTTCCCAGAAAACCCAAACTGCTGGGCAAAGTAGCCGTACAAAAGCGGGCAGAGCCTTGGCTCTCCGGTGCTGGTTCAGCGCCTGCGCTGTGGTAGCAGCTTGGCCGGGGCTGCTCGGGAAGGGATGCGCCGGCTGAGGCTGAGCTCCCGCTGTTGCCTCTCTCCCCTGAGCCAGGGCTGGTTCTGCCTGCCCTGCCCCTCGCCTGGCCCGCTGCCCGAGGCCAAAACCACCCGGGGGGAGAGTGCAGAGCTCAGGGAACCCACAGGTGGGTTAATTGACTTCCATCCTCGTGCCATACGGCTTCCCATCCCAGAAGCTAAAAAACTAACTGGCTGGTGTGTGGGTGCGTATTTCTACCTGCAAACCTTCCGTGATGGGTGGGATTCCCTGCCTACAGCTTCCAAAAGTGGCTTGGGAACCTTGCCGCTGTTCCCAAAGCGTCTGTTTTACCCCAGACGTGAGCTAAGAACCAACAGTGCTCAAGGAACCAGCTCCAGAATTGAAATAAACATCCAGAAATGTCACTTTAGCAGGCCGATGTTGAAAACTTATTTAGGGAACACATTGATGGGATCCAATGGATTCAGCAGACGTATTGTGTGACACAACTGAGTACAATTTTGTAAACTTGGCAGAGGGAAAAAGCTGAGGATGCGAAGCTCAACAGGAGCCGGTGATGCGCCCTTGCAGCCCAGAAACCAACGGCACCCTGGGCTGCATCCCCAGCAGCGTGGGCAGCAGGGCGAGGGAGGGGATTCTGCCCCTCTGCTCCGCTCTGGTGAGACCCCCCTGCAGCGCTGCATCCAGCTCTGGAGCCCCCAACATCAGAAGGACATGGATCAGTTGGAGAGGGTCCAGAGGAGGCCACGCAGATGCTGAGAGGGCTGGAGCAGCTCTGCTGTGAGGCCAGGCTGAGAGAGCTGGGGCTGTTCAGCCTGGAGAAGAGGAGGCTCCGGGGAGGCCTGAGAGCGGCCTCCCAGTGCCCAAAGGGGGCTGAGGGGAAAGGTGGTGAGAGACTCTTCAGCAGGGCTTGGTGTGACAGGATGAGGGGTCATGGTTTTAAAATAGAGGGAGGGAGATTTAGATTAGATATTAAGAAGACATTTTTTATGCTGAGGGTGGTGGAGCACTGGCCCAGGTTGCCCAGAGAGGTGGTGGATGCCCCATCCCTGGAAACATTCCAGGCCAGGTTGGCCTGGACTCTGAGCAACCTGATCTGGTTGGAGATGTCCCTGCTCCTGGCAGGGGGGCTGGACTGGGTGGGCTTTAACGGGCCCTTCCCGCCCAAACCATCCTGTGATTCTATGATTCTATGACTGCAATTCTTCATAGATTTAAAGTCATTCAAGGTAAAACTGGGTAGGCAGCCCCGCAGGGATAAATCATGCCCAGACTTGCCCCGTCAAGCTCTGGCCGTGGCATTTTACCCGCAAGTGAGAAGCTCGGTGGGACCACAGCCACCTCCAGTGCCGCAGCAGCCGTCCTGCTGGCAGAGCCCCTCTCACACCACCCACTGACAAGATAAAGCCGGCTCACTCAGAGCTGGTGGAGACCACGTGCAACGCATCCCCTCATCGCCAGGCAGACTCAGTCTGATGTTCAGTTCAGCTTTGTTAAGCTGCTCCGCCCTGCTCCGCTTTCTTTGGAGCTGAATTGGTTTGTCGCGTAGGAGTTCTTTACGTTTTCCGCGTTTGATTTGCGCGGGATGACAGAGACCTGTGGACATCCCCCAGCCCAAGCCCCTGCTGAAGGCAGGCTCACCCTGAGTCGCTTGCTGAGGGCCGTGTCCACCAGGGCTTGAACGTCCCTAGGGATGGAGCCTCCACAACCAAAACAAACAAAATGTTTTCCTTATCTTCAGACAGAGCCTCCTGCATTTCAGTTTGTGTCTGTTGCCTCTTGCCCTGGCACTGGGCACCACTGGGAAGAGCCTGGCTCCATCATCGTGGTGGCTCCATCATCGTGGTTCCTCCATCAGGTGTATGTGCATGGACAACCCGCCCAGGCGTCCTCTGCTCCCGGGGGAGCAGCCCCAGCTCTCTCAGCCCCCGCTCACCTAACAGACGCTTCCATCCCTTTGTCGCCTGCACAGCCCTTTGCTGGCCTCACTCCAGTGAGTCCGCATCTCTCTCATACTGGGGAGCCCAGAACGGGTCTACGTAGGTGAGAAATCCCCACCAGTGTCTCGGGGCACTCACCAAGTACAAGCAACGCACTCACGTTTCAGCTAGGTGAAACAGCAAGGCTGACCATGGAAGGAGAACAAAGAAATCCAGCTTCTTATTTTTGTGAGCTGGAAGGGGAAAACCAGCACCAAGGCCCACGCTGGCTTTTTTCCGTTAGTTTACGCCGCACGTGGCAGGCAGGCGCGAGAGCTCTGCCCCGACCCAAAACAAGGCTTCCCAAATTCAGTTGCCGGCAGCATCAGCGCTGTCGAAGGAAACTTGCTCCGTTGTGCGCAGAGAAGCAGCCTGTGCGTTTTGAACTCAGCCCCCTCCTTGGGGTCCTGGGACAGGGCAATGCAGGCAGCCGGGCTTAGGCAGCTCTTGGGGCACCACCGTGCCACAGCTGCTCGCCGGGCACCGGCTGCGGGCTTGCACCACCACAGAAAGTCCTGGGCAGCCTAACTTCACCCTCTCGGCGTGCGGCAGGACTTTTACTTCCCTCACTTACGGGAAAGCAGGGGTGCAGATCCCTAAGTCGTCCTAGCTGCAGTGATGAGAACACCGAAGTAGTTTCCTGCAATTTGCCCAGTTTGCGGTACAAGCACTCCAAGTCCACTTCTGTTTTTCTCACCCTTTTTAAAATATCCCCAAAGGAAACCCAGCAAGAGCCAAAAGCCCAGCGGGGCTTCCCAGAGGCTTTGTGGTGCCCATTGCTCCCAGTGCCTTTGGAGGTACAGGCCCCATTGTGCATGCCCTGGCTGATGCTCAGACCGTCTCCAGAGGCCACCGTCGGGCATCCACCTCCGGCTGGCTCGGGATTTCTCCATCCAAGAGATTTCCTCACCTTTCAGACAACACTGCTGTCATTGCAGTCAGCGTGGTGGCCAACCCGTACATTTTGAGCGCAGAAGAGCTACCAGGACAAGCCGTGATGTCTTCTGATCTTATTGATTGGAAATGTTGTAGATGTATTGGGAGAGACCCCCCAAAACCCCCTTTGGGGGTGGAAACGGGAGTGGGAGATGACAGACATGCTCTTTATACTTGCTGGGTTTTTCATGTCTGGCTTCAATGTTGAATTCGCTCTTATTGTGTCGTTTGCTCAGCTTTCGTACCTAGCAGGGGCGCGTGGATCCTGGCTGGACTCTTGACAACAGCTGGTGAAAAGTCAATGAACAGCAAGAGGGAGGCTACTAAAAGTCAAGAAGCAAATCGCCATGGTCCGTAGCAGCAGCTCTGGGTGTGGAGTCAACTGGAGCTCTCACCTTCTGCTTGAGTCCACCTGTAGCTGCTGCTGTGCCGTAGGACAAGAAAATCAGTGGTGAGAGGCTCCTTCTTCCTGGCACGTGGTGCCTGCACACATTGAACATGCAGCTCGTGTTCCCCTGCTTTCAGCCCTAGAAATTTCACCACAACAAACATTTGATTTTTTTCCCCTTAAAAGGAGAGTAAAGCCTCAATTCGTGTACCTTTCCCAGCTTTGAGGACAGCTTTTCTGGGGGGTTGTGGGTCAGCTGAGGTGCATGGACTGGCAGAAGGAATGACCGCAATTGCCGGAAGGAGAGACGTAGTCCAAGAGGTGAAGGGTACACAACACGCTTGACCTCTACTTCCCTGGGTGATGGTTTCGAGGAAATGGATGGTATTCTGATCATCACCGCCTCAGTCCGTGCTGCTCCCCCAGTGCAAGCAGAGGGACAGTCACGCTTGTCTCCACGTAGAGAGCCACGAAAGAGGAAGGGAAACGGGAGGCTCGGTGGCTGTTCGGGCGACGGCCTGAGGGCAGCAGGTTGCGAGTTCTGGGCCTGGGCCAACTCCAGTCCAGATCTCGGGCTGCAGCTGAAAACGGGCCCAGGTGGCCCCATCTTGCCCTGCTGAGCAAAGCGAGGCCCCAATGCCTTGGAAAATCTGTGGGAGAGCCTTTCCAAGCCCTTTCTGCTCAGTGGAAGGCACACAACTGATGGCAAAAGCAGAGACCTGCTTTGTCTCCTTTTCTTCCCATCAAAAGGAGCGTCACAGCATGGAGCTGGGCAAAAGTGGTGGAGAAAGTCCCCAGAGGAATTTTTTCTTTTAAATTCCACCAAACTCATCACATTCTGATGATACAGCCACACACAGAGCGGAAAGCTGTTTTTAGCAGTTGATTCAGGGTCAGAGTATCCCGTCCCAGAACCAGTGACACTGCAATTGTTTCCCTTCCTGTGGGCTTTGCGCCACGGGGCAGAGTTGGGGTCACAGCTGACAGCAAGGCTCACGGGGACAGGCGGGCTGAGCGTACGCAGTGATTATTTCAGGATGGTGCACAGAGGTCAGAGTTGGTTTATGAGCCCAGGAGAAGTTGCCACTTCTCTTGTTTTGCCAGATCTTTTTTCTTTTCAGAAGCAAAGGTGATGGTCCCCGGGATTCTGAGTGTGGTGGGGATCATGATCGGCAGTAGATGGGCACCGAGCACCTGAGCAATCTCGTGGAGTTAAGCGAAGCACTGAGAAAGCCAGCCGGGCTCTGTGCTTCGCACCCTTCCTCCTCCCGCCCCGTTCCTTTCGTAAGCACTTGGCCGGAAAATTCCCACTCTTTGGCCGTCCCGGAGATGTGTCAGGAGTAGGCGGCTGTGTGTGCCAGTGAGAACACGCCTTTCAGCTGGCAATGCAGTGTTGCTGCCAGTTTGCAGGCGGGCAGCGTGGACACAGCCGTGCCCTCGGTCTCTCTCTCTCTCTTCCTACAATTGCCAGCAGACTTCCAAGAAACTCTTTTCCCAGAAGCAGAGCGCGACAGCTGCCTGGAGTTGGGAAATAGCCCGTAAAATCTGTGTTTCTGCTGGGATCAGGCTGGCCTTCTGCCACCCCTCGTGTGGTCGGGGGCACCGTCAGGTCACTCTGGCAGGGGTGAGCACGGGAAAAGCGCGTGAGGACCTTGGGGATGGCGCGCTCCTCTTCCTCGCAGCAGCCGTTGACCACCTTGCCCCTGGTGTCGCTCTGCGTACCCGTTCCCCGTGACGATTGGCGGTCACCGGTCGGATGCAGTTGTATCTCCCGGGCGCCAGCAAACGAGTGCCGGGATGGAAGCCGGGCTCCCGGGGAACCTGTGGCTGCCGCTGCCCCGGGCGAGTGCCCTGGCCGGGCACTTTGAGTCTCGGCGGGTTTTCCCATGGGAAACCGCTCCGTCAGAATATTTCAGCGCCTCCTCTTGCCCCCAGCTTGCGCCGAGAACTCAAATCACAGCAAAGCGCGGCCTCTTCGTGCTCCCAGCCCGGGCCCATCTCCGTATCCGCGGTCTCTGCCACCGCCGATCGCGCGGGGGCCTTGGCACCGCAGCCCCTGCTCTCTGCCCGCGCCCCCGACCCCGGGACCGAACTTCGCCTCCCCTCCTCGCCCCCCAAAACAGCCGGGCGCGGAAAGGGGGGTGGTGGCGGCCGCCCCTGGGCTGCTGCGCTGCGCGCAATCTCCGCCGGGCGGCAGCAGCGACCCGCGCATCACCTGCGCTTCGCCCCATTCGTCGCGTCATTCCGCGCATCACCCCGCGCATCGTCCCACACACCGCCTCGTGCAGCACCCCGTGTATCACATCATTCCAAGCATCACCCACACATTGCCTTGCGCATTGCTCTGTGCATCACATCACTCCACCCATCACTTGCACATTCTCCACGCATCACGTGCGCGTCGTCCTGCCATTCGTAGGTTTTGAGGAGGAAACTCACTAGCACTAGGGACTTTCCTGGGAAAAGTGAGTCTCGTAGTCGTAGGTCCCCACTGGGAGCCAACAGCACAAATGCCTGATGTGCTGGTTGTGGAGGGAGGTGATCCTCGTGGGTACGCCAGTCCTATAAGGAACGTTGGCCGTTGTGATGGCAGTTGGAGCTCGACCCTTCCCGGCTGAGGACTCATTTAGATCAACTCATCGTCATCTGCTCACAAGCTACAGCGTGTGAGACAGACCTGAGTACATCTCCTGGCTGCATGGAGTCTTTCTCAGACACAACAGAGAAATCCTGACTATCATGGCTAGGACAACCCTTGCAGGCGCTTGTGGGAGTTTCCCTGACCTAAATCATTCACGGATTGTGCCACCAACTTAGGTGCATGTAGTAGTGTTACTGACAAAATGGACCCAGCCTGGGCACGGGGGTGTCTGCCTGAGCACAGGTACGCTTCCGGAAGTGAAAGGAATGAAGACCTTCGCTATCATTCTTGTCCTTTCAGTTCTGCTGCGCCAGCCGCCTTTAATTCTGGTACGTAGTCAGAACTTAGAAACACAAAGAGAAGACACTGAAAAGAATTATTTAGTGTTTCCTCCATGTCCCCAGCACAGCATCTCAAATGTACCCGCAAACTGCAGCTGTGAGACAGAAATGGAACAGCAAATTGCTGGAGCCAAATATTTTTTTCTTTTTTTAAGAGTAGGTTTTATATTCCAATACAGTTCTATAGTAGAGTGTTCTTTTCAAATTCCATGCTAGAGTCGCAGGGATGCTGTTTTGCTTTTCTAGTGAGATTTTGCAGAGGTCGAGAGGGTATTTGCCTTCCTATTTTGGGACACACACGCCAAAAAAAAATATCCTGTGACTCAGCTGACTGCTACAGGCTCAAAATTCTGCAGTTGGTTTTATGTAAGAATGAGGATACTGTTCTGGGCTGTTTTTTTTTTTTAACTTTTCACCTGGAGATCCTGAAGTTCTTTAGAAGATGAGATACCCTTGCCTGCATCTCACATATAAGGAGTCTGAAATATGGAGCGCTGCATGGCTTTTTCAAGATGGCAAAGAAAACTGAAAAAGTTAAAGAAAAAGAATGAGTATGAAAGTATTGAACTTAATTGTGAAAAAAAGGTCATTTCATGTTGTTATAGTAGAAATTTAAAATTTTAAGCATAAATTGGCTGGATAGATAGGCAAGTATCCTTGCTTACCTCCCCTTCCCAGATGCCTTTGTACAACAGGTAGGATGCTCTGGGTGTAGAAGGCCAGTCAATGGATGATGTGCATGATGGTCCATCTACTCCAGAGATATTGCCAAAGTTAGAAAGACCTACACCTGGTATCAAGACCACTTTATGAGGAAGAAAAGATGTGGTTTAGTTGTAGCTGACTCGGGAGCAGAGGGTCCAATATGCTGGACAGACCCTCCTCTTAGGGAAGTCTACTGCCTCCCTGGGGCCCAGGTTAAGGACATCACGAGGAAACTTCCTGACTTGGTATGGTCCTCAAACTGTTACCTATTACTTCTGTTCCATGTGGGTGGCAATGAAGCCACAATGCATAGTCCAAGGGCAATCAAAAGAGACTTCAGGGCCTTGGGATTGTCAATGAGAGAATCTGGAGCACAGGTAATTTTTCCCTTCTCCTTCCAGTAGTAAGCAATGCCATTGGAAGAAATGGACAGATCCAGTCTGTCAGCTCCATGGCTGATGTCACCACCACAGTTTTGGGTTTTTCGATAATGGGATGGTCTACATGGCACCAGGCCTGCTGGAGTCAGATGGGACTCACCTTTCTCAAAGAGGGAAGATGGTCTTTTCTCATGGGCTGGTGGAGCTCAATGACAGAGCTTTAAACTAGGCTTGAAGGAAGAGAAGGATAATATCAGGCTTGCCTGTGCCAAGCTGTGGGACGACGCACCACAGTTAGAGGGACGGGGCAATAGCAAGGGCCCTCAGCCTGTGGCTCTGAGATGTGCTGGCTACGCTGCTGCACCCCTGACATCTTACAGAGATGAGCCGGGGGCTCCCGCGGCAACAGGGGCCAACAGGGAAACACCAGGGAAACTCCGCAAAGGAGCCAGGGGCCGTTCCTCTGAGAAGGTGACCTGGCCGACAGCCCGGCTGAAGGGCCTCTACAGCCAAGAATGCAGCGTGGGCAACCAACAGGAGGAGCTGGAAGGCACCGTGCTGCTAGAAAGCTGTGACCCAGCTGCCACTACAGAAACCTGGCGGGATGAGTCCCACGACTGGAGCGTGGCTGTCGATGGCTGCAGGCTGTTCAGAAGGGACAGGCGAGGAAGGAGGGGCGGAGGCATTGCCCTCTACATCAGGAAATGGCTGGGGTGTGAAGAACAGCCACGAGTGGGCTGAAAGCTGATGAGTATAAACCAGAGACCGAGGCAACAAAGGGAACCTGCTGGGTGGTGTTTACCACTGGCCACCCAAGCACGGGCAGCCTATTGACGCAGCCGTCTTACTCCAGCTCCGGGAGGCACCACGCTCGCAGGGTCTTGTCCTGCTGGGGACTTCAACTACCCCAACATCTGCTGGACAAGTGGCATGGTGAGCTGCAGGCACTCCAGGAGAGTCCTACAATGCACGGAGGAGAACTTCTTCAGCCAGGTGACAGCCCGACCAGAGGGGATGCCGTACTGGATCTGCTGGTCACCAATCGAGTGAGCTAATCGGTGACATCAAGATTGGAGGCAGCCTGGGCTGCAGTGATCTTGCACTGCTGGAGTGGCAGTCCTGAAGTACATGGGCCAGGCGAAGCGTCAAGCCAGGACCCTGAATTTTAGGAAACCAAACTTGCAGCTCTTCTTGCAGTGGTGGTCAACAGGAGCCCCTGGGAAACTGCCCCCAGGGACAAGGGAGCAGGACAGAGCTGGCAGATCTTTGAGGATGCCTTCCTCAGAGCGCAAGAGCTCTCAGTCCCCAGGTGTAAGAGGTCAGGAAAGGAAGGCAAGAGATGGGCACAGCTGAGTGGAGACCTGCTGGTCAAACTAAAGGGCAAGAAGGAAACACACAGGCGGTGGAAGCAGGGACAGGTATCCTGGGAAGATCATGGGGATGCTGCCCGGTTGTGTAGGGATGGGATCAGGAAGGCCAAGGCGTGGATGGAGCTGAGCTTGGCAAGGGATGCCAGGAATAATAAGACGGGCTTCTACAGGTACGTCAGCCAGAAAAGGAAGGTCAAAGAAAGTACGCCTGCCCTGATGAGCAAGACTGGGGGACTGGTAACGATGGATGAGGAGCAGGCTGAGGTACTCAACAACTTTTTTGCTTCAGTCTTCACTGGTGATCCCTCTTCCCACAGATCTCAAGTGGATGGACCACAGGACAGAGACCGGGGGAGCAAAGTCCCTCCCACTGTAAGAGAAGATCAGGTTCATGACCACCTGAGGAACTGAATATCCATAGGTCTATGGGACCATCCCAGAGTCCTGAAGGAACTGGCTGATGTAGTTGCCGAGCCACTCTCCATGACATTTGGAAAGTCATGGCAGTCAGGTGAGGTCCCTGCTGACTGGCAAAAGGGAAACATTGCACCCATTTTTAAAAAGGGTAAAAAGGAGGATCCTGGGAATGACCAACCTATCCGCCTCACCTCCGTGCCTGGGAAGGTCATGGAGCAGATCCTCCTAGAAGCTGTGCTGAGGCACATGGAGGACAGGGACGTGGTTCAAGACAGCTACCAAGGGCAAGTCCTGCCTGACCAACCTAGTGGCCTTCTGTGATGGAGTGACTGCATCAGTGGACAAAGGAAGAGCTACAGATGTCATCTACCTGAACTTCTGCAAGGCCTTTGACATGGTCCCCCACAACATCCTTCCCTCTAAATTGGAGGGAGATGGATTTGATAGAGAGACTGTCTGGTGACTGAGAAATCAGTTGGATGGTTGCGTCCAGAGGGTGCTCAGTGTCCACATGGAGATGGGTGACAAGTAGTGTCCCTGAAGGGTCTGTACTGGGAACAGTATTGTTTAACATCTTCATCAGTGACACGGACAGTAGGATCGAGTGTACCCTCTGCAGGTTTGCAGACAACACCAAGTTGAGTGGTGCAGTCAATGTGCCTGAGGGAAAGGATGCCATCGAGAGGGACCTGGACAAGTTCGAGAAGTGGGTCCATGCAAGGGTTCAGTAAGACCAAGCGCAAGATCCTGCGCAGGGGTCGGGGCAACCCCTGGTATCAATACAGGCTGGGGGCTGAAGGGATTTAGTGCGGCCCTGCCAAGAAAGACTTGGGGGTACTGGTGGACGAGAAGCTCAACATGAGCTGACAATGCACGCTCATAGATCAGAAAGCCAACGGCACCCTGGGCTGCATCCCCAGCAGTGTGGACAGCGGGCGAGGGAGGGGATTCTGCCCCTCTGCTCCGCTCTGGTGAGACCCCCCCTGCAGCACTGCGTCCGGTTCTGGAGCCCCCAGTATCAGAAGGACGTGGAGCTGTTGGAGCAAGTCCAGAGGAGGCCACAAAGAGGATGAGGCCACAAAGATGAGACTGGAGCACCTCTCCTGAGAAGAGTTATTCTCTTAATTTTTTTTTTTCTCTCAACCCACGAGTTTTACTTCCTTTTCTGTAACTATTCTCCTCCCCATCCCACTGCGAAGGGACTGAGCAAGAGACTGCATAGCTTGGTCCTGAGCAGGGCTAAACTACAACACAGGCATACAGTTTCACCCATTACACTGGGTTAAACATTACTAGGTCATGTTTATAGCATACAAATCCATTCTGGCATTTTTAGAAACTTCCTAAATGTTGACACTTAATTATTGATAAACACCCTGTACTGTTACTTCTTTATTTCACTATGCCACTTCAGCCAGTTAAGGGTCCTGTTTTGACTTTAGAGGGTTTCAGGTATCACAAGACAGCATCAATCATGGAGAATACCAGGCAAATGTTATGTTATAGTTACGCAGAACATCTTAAGAAGTAAAAATTCTAAATACAGTTTTAAACTTCAGTTCGCCTGGAGCTCCTCTGAATCAAGTCTAATGGAAAATTAATCAGCTGGGCTTTTAGGCCCTTTGAAAAAAAAAAATTATAGTACATAGGTGCTCAAGAAAATCATAGTAGAACTAAAGCAGTGAGCTTAAGGCTAGACACGGTTTCTCACAATATTTGATCACACTTTGTTAAACTTTCAACGACCCTTTAAACTTTCATGGGTTTTCAAATGCCCTGTATGCATTTATGCAAACTCCAAGTAAACTAAGCAGCCTTAGGCAGTACACTTTTCATACCATGCAGATCCAAAGAGGTCTGTCTTACAGCACTATACCACCTACTTGAGCAAATTACACAGTAGGTTTTCAGAAAAAAGGCAAAGCAAACCATTAAAGTTCCCATAAAACCCAGAGGTGGGCTTTTTTACAGACACTACGGTGTATGAAGTAATCTAAAGAAGTTCCCTAACCCTAAACAGAATCTACGGCTTAAAATACTGCAAGATATTTAATGGAACGAACAATTTATGGGGTGTCACAGTAAGTAAATTATGTATACTTGGGCAGAAGGTCTTAATTCCCAGTATTTCTAACCTGTTAAGGCCAGAATATGAGGCAATGTATCTCAGATTTATTCCTTGATGACTGAAAATTAACCATTAACAATCTTAATTAAATGAACTCCAAATAATTTTAACATAAATAGTTTGATAAAGATAGATAACTAAATACCAAGTTTGGGTCTAAGAACTGAAGAATAAAACAAAAAACACTCTTCAGTTTCGTTATGATAATTTAGCGTCTTGATTTATTACAGAAAAAAACGTTTTGGTTGTATCATAACTTCTGTTACTCACCACAGTCAGCACATATGTGTAAACAAACCTCTTCAGTGGATAAAAAACCAGCAGGCTGACATTATTTTTTTCAAATCACTGACTTCTAAACCCAGATTTGTATAAATCAAATCTTACTATGTTACAACTCCGTAATTCAGTCCCTAAAAAGCCATATAAGAGTTAAAGAACTCACGACCTGTCACTAACTTCATTCAGTTAATGTCAATGTACTATTTTAGCTCTTGTATGAGACACTTATTTCCAAATATCTCAAATATTACGTTTAGTATATTTCAAGATAACTTTAAAATACTTATTTATATTTTGAATTTAAACAATAACTCGTACATCTAAAGTATTTAGAAACTATTACTTAATATATTTATTCATCTAGCAACAATTTTTCCACATATAATATCCCACAGTTCAGCACAAAACGCTTTGTCTCAGTGCAACCCAAGCAACATGGCAATCAAATTTTCTGGACTGTTACTTTACAGACAATCTAAATATTTGAAAACTTACTTTAACTTTATACGAGTTTTACCCCGACAGCTCTCATTCCATCCATATCCAGGACAATAAAATAAATTTTTTACCATTAGCACTACTTTAAAAAGAGGATGTCAACGTACCCGTGTTTTGAAAACAGAGATATTTCAAACTGCAGCACTCTACGTACAGAGAGCTAGCCAAACCATTGAAGCTTTTTTTCTGATACTGCTTCTTATCTTACAGGAGATATCTCTTTATTGCCCTGGCATCCTTGCAAAACTAAAAGGGGATGAGAGGATTGACAAGATTTTTTATCACTCAGCTTACACTTTCAAACCATCATCTTAACAATGATTTCCTTTATGTATCTTTAGTTGCACAACTGTTCCCAGCCTCTTTACAGCACAGATATGTCATCTGCAATCGCACAGCAGGCAGCAACAGCGATGGCAATGGCTTGAGATAATACTATTCAATGTGAAATTCCTACTGCTCTGGACTCCACATCGTCTGAATATTTAAAGTTTTTTGGAAGCCACACAGAGCTTACACAAGAAACACATTCAAAAATTATAATTTCTTGAGCTCTACTCTGACACAGTAAAAGCTTCTTACCCATTTTTCCATGGTAAAAATCCTTTCAAAATTGTATCATTGTTTAAAATAAAGACTGGTAAAAGAAAATGAATGAATTAAAAATTCTGTCTATAAAAGAACACAACCATTTTTGGTTCTGCTAATAGGCAGGTATTGAAGATCTCTGTTTAAATTTTCCGATTTACCTTTCATCTTCACCTATTTCCCACACTTTGCTGAAGCATACACAACTTTTACAAAAAGAATACCATATCGTTCCGGTGAAAAAAAAAAACAAAACTAATGCATATGAAAAATAGTCTTCATGAGGGTTGTATTTACAAAATATTTTGAACGCCACAAATAACTTTGAAACGAGTTTTATTAAAAACATCTTGTAATGTTCCTCCTGCAGACTTTCCACATTTGTTTCTGTCATAAACTTGTATTTAAATTTAATGTTATATTCATCAGTTATTATTCACCACACACACAACAGATTTTCCTTTATACCTTTCAAAGAGAGCTTCTCAGTATCTATAAATAAATTTGTAACCGCACTGAACACAGTTTTTGTCCCCAATTCTGCCATTATAAGAGACAGCAAATAAGAGAGCGGGAGTAAGATACAATCCACAGCGGGATGGAAGAAACACAGTCCTCACTGTAGATTAAACAGAAAGCGTCTCTCTAAAGCTGTAATATCAGAATGCAGTTCTCTGATCTAAAGCAGCTATATGAGCCATTGAATCTTCAACACTGTCTAAAGCCTTGAAAAAGGACTGGAGGTGTAGCTGTCTTAGAAACCTCATCCTAAAAATCAGCTAACGTACATTTCTGACAAATAGCAAATGCTATTATTTTTGGTGTCTGTGGGTTTTTCAAACTATGTTGCTTAGTGCTGTTTTCTAGGCATCTGTACATGCAGGATTTAAAACCAAGATCCATGAGTTCTTCCTGCTGCCTCTCTCCCATTCTTTGAGTTACACAAAGTGAAATGCTGAGAATATAAAGCAAAGGAGTCAGCACTGCTTTCTCAGATTTCCTGCTACTTGGTAAGAGATGTTCAAAGACAAGGAGAGAATTCTCATTTACATAAACTTAATCAAACACTACTGGTCAAAGGCAGTGACTTCAAAAGAGGAACATGCCATCTGGAGTTGCAAGGAAACTCCTGAGGAGTTATGTCAGAAGAAAGGAATAAAGCGTAACATGATTTCATAACCTTCAGAAGAGAAGAAATGGCCATTTTCTGAGCAGCTCTTGAGTGAAACAGTCCTATATCATTTTTGATTCTCAGCTAGTTACCCCGCAGCTGGAATCCGACAGTGGACTGCATCCAAGATTCAACATTTATAAACAAGACGTTCCTAGACAAGAAGTCCGCAAACATTAAGCATCCTACCTGTGAGAAGTCAGTAGCTTTCCTTGCCTTCCTATTAGTCTTTACAGTTACTAAAACTGTAAGTATGATAACCACTGTTAGTACACAAGTGTGCCTTTTTTCTTCTTTTTTTTTCCTCCTCTGGCTTTCTTTAGCAGAGTTAAAAGAAGGATTCAAGATGCCTCTTCTCACAGAATTCTTCTTTGTGCCTGTAGTTCTATTATATTTAGTAAGTTTAAAAAAATGGATAAACTTGTTGCAACATTGTCTTCTTTAGATACGGTTTAAGACCTTACAAAAAAAAAAAATTCAATAATCCACCTTTCTGCAATTGCCAAATACAGACAAACACAGCATAAAATGCTGTTCTGCCATTCATAGAATCATAGAATGGTTAGAGTTGGAAGGGACCGTTAAAGGCCATCCAGTCCAACCCCCCTGCCAGGAGCAGGGACATCTCCAACCAGATCAGGTTGCTCACAGCCCCGGCCAACCTGGCCTGGAACGTTTCCAGGGATGGGGCATCCACCACCTCGCTGGGCAACCTGGGACAGTGCTCTACAACTCGCATTGTCCCAGATTAAGACTACATCAGTCAATCTCATTGTCAAATCAATATGCTTTATGAATGATGGATGGTTTCAAAATACTTCTTAATTACAGAATATAATTACCAATCAGTAGACTAAAGTAATTACTAATGCATAGACAAGAGACTCTTAGAAGCCCAGTTAGAAATACCTACCATTTGTTTTAAGTATCGAGTAAATTTTGCATACTGGTATGACAAAATGTCCAAGACCAATAATTACTTTCCCCAGAAAGACTGCACAGCATTGTCTTTTTTCCTGAAGGACAAGAATATATGACATCTCCTATGTGTGAGACTAATGGTGCATCTACTGAAGAATTGTCTTTCCAATTGTGGCAGTAAGAGATGCTATTTAGGGATAATGTGTGAGTTTTCTTACTTTCTGTCACTTATAAATTCAGAAAGAAGAGGTAATACTTTATAAACCCCCAAATCCCTCTCAGAACTATGCTCTCAAAAACACCTGCTGCACCTTCCTATCTTGCTTGTCATTAACATCTAAAACTGCACAGATTTACTGTGGTGACTGTAACGAAGGAAATAATCTTTTAACACACTGGCAAAGAACCTAACGTACCATTTTCAACTAAAAATGTTACAAATACATACTAGTTATTTCTATACTAGACCACAAAAGCCTTTTCTCTTCTTGTTTATTGGAAAAATTCTCCATCCTGACACAATACTCTTCGAGAACAATGGTATTTAAAGGAAAGAAATTTCAAGACCTTTGAGGTCTTATAGTTCAGTAGATCAGATAGAGAGTTGTTAGAATTTTAACAGGAAATAGCCTTCCAATGAAAGTATTCTATTTAAAAAGAATAACAAAAAAAAAAGTCTGCGACCACAGCCTTTAAAAGGTAGGCTGCATTTCAGTCCCTTCACTCTTGCACATTCTATTTTCTTCCATTACTTCTCAATTTAAAGCTAAGAGTTTGAAAAATGTCAGTTTAATAAAAATGACATACAGAAACTCTCCATAGAGATGTCTCTTAAGTGAGTCCAAGTTTACAGTCAGAGTCTTAAAGGCTTGTTTAGTAGTATAAATGTCATGGATTTATTTTTCTGCCAAATACTATTATTAAAGCTTCTTACTAAATTCTGCACAGGGTCATACAAAACATTTTACTTACAACTGTAAATGTCCATTAAATTCCCTTTTTTTTAAACTCTTTAATTTCTTAAATCAAGTTTAAATTAGTTCTTGCTGGCATAACTCAGCTTACAAAGTTTCACACCATACTGCCTAATGCTCAATACATCATTAAGATAATACAGCGTACTGTGGTCACGCACGGCTTCTTATTCACCTATCAGTTTCAACTTCAAAAGCACTGTTAAGCTTCTGTTTCTCTCTCCTTCAAAAAAAAAAGCCCGTAAGTAAAATAATGACACTCTACTTCCTTTTACCATGCATGGTGGAGTATGTACACTGGGAATGTGTTAGGTATTTTCAAGCTTGCAAGACAAGGTCCAGTTTGAACAAAAAACATCTGCTTGCTTCCCTCATATGCCGCATCCAGGAGTATGCAATGGAAAACACCAAGCTTCTCAGTCAGTCTCTCCTCAGATCTTCAAAGCAGCCAACAGGTCAAATCAGACTTATCTTCAGGATGCAATTTCTATCTTTGAATTTGTAACAAACCTTCACTGCTCTTATTCAAAATATACCAGCAAATTAATGATGAAGCCCAGAGAGACAAGGTATTCTGCCTGAGAATACTTGGTTACATAGAAACTGTAAGAGGACAGCAAGGCAAGACTAAATAATCTTAAAGACATCTGCATCGCTTCCTTCCAGAAAAAGGCTTTTCACCATCGCGTAAGTGACAACAGTCACGTACTGCCAATAATGTCTTCCTCCTCAGTGTCCATAGCCTTTCCTTCTTTAAAGCACAAATATGTGGAATGTAGGTTAAAAAAAAAAGTTATTCCCTGTTGTTTTTTATACAAAACTCTTTTCTATACATTAATGGCCTTCTGAGCTTCTGTTCGTCTAATTCCACTTTTTTTTGTGCTCCTGCTTTTCAGTTTACTTTGCAAAGAAAATGCGGCTTATGCAACTGTTGTCTGTATCTGTCTTTCTCCACACTGTCCCAGCTGCACCCTCTTCCCAGTTTCATCCAAGTTCTGCAAAGGTGTAGAAGACTCAAGAAGAACCACACCCTGAGTACTTTAAAGAGGAAATAACCTCCAATAAGCAGAAGCAGAAAAGGCAATCTGATGGAGACTCTGAGACACATTGGCACCATTTATACTTAAGTATGTTCAAAGTGGTTTTAAGCACTGATGCCACATCCAGGAGTGTCTGCTTGACTCCTCTCCTCCTTGTACTAAGAAAAAAAAATGAGAGGCTATCTGCGGTCCTTCAACATCCGATGCATGAGTAACCTGAGCTGCAAGTTCTGCGTTAACAAACCGTACTCAAAGAGTGGAGTTGGGGAGACCTCAGAACACTCAAGACAGTGTTTTGAAACAATCAAGAAAAATATTTCCTGACATCAAACCTCTTTGGAAAACGTCAGCTACTGCACTTAAAGTGATCTGCTAACAGAAAGGATGTGGACGTTGCCAGAGCAAAGTCCCAAGGCAGGGTTTCAAGACGCAGGTTAAATAAAATCTCAGAATCATGTCACCTTCTATGTCTGTGTTTCTGAGTAAGTTCTGAAAACATTAATTTGCATGTTGCCACCTAATGTTGCATAAGAAGTTATTCAGAAACACAGATGCAGAGGAAGGAAAACCCACCAAAAATAGTCACGAAAATTATGGGAAGATATGTGTGGATCCTTCTTGAAAATAATGAGAAAATTAAGTGCCAAAACTGCAGAAGACATGAGACTCTCCTGACTACGATGTGGTTGAGAACAGCACCATTGTTTTACATAACTGAGAAGAACTGCAGGAGTGCTAGGTGCGCAGTGGCCTAAAGATTAATACACAAGAGTATGAGAAACAGGAGGCCATAACTGCAAGGGATATTGCCTTTAACTACACTGTTTGCAAAATACTGCCCTCCAAGTCTCTACCACAAGAATTCTACCTCTTTCAGCTGACAATCAAAAAACCAAATCTGGGTTGCTTACTAAAAACTGATGACTCAAGGACTTCTACCTTAGTCATCACTGAGGTTGGAAGATATGTGATAAATAACACAAACAAATAAAAAGGATGATCTCATTAGGGCTGATGTGTTCTTCCTTATACAAAGTCCTGTGCAAAGATGGATAAATTACAAAAATCAAAATGTCGTTCTGTGACAAAGGTTGTTACTCCTTTTCTAGGTGCTTAAAATGAAACACAATCATGTTACGCTTGTAAAAATTACCAAATGTCTTGTTAATATTTGGCATATAAATAAGATATTAAAAATAACAAAAGAACATTTTAGATTGTACTATTTCTGAGCTTAATTAATGAATAGGAAGTTTTTAATTACCAAAATATAACAATATTTCTTTCATTTTTACTTGAAAGATGGTTATTAAAGACACTGTTTACTCCTTAACTTAGACATAGTCTTCAAAATAAGTGTTCCAAGATCTTTGTACTTAAACAGTACGCAAGATGGCAAAGGGAGGAAAAGGGAAAGGCAGTTGTTTATCCTTCTGATTTGTTCTTGTTGCTTTAATTTTTTTCCCCTTTTAGTTAATAGAATTCTTAAAGTCTACTCAAAAATGATACTAAAAAAAGGCTGTATTTTGTCACCTTCAGTTAAATTGACTGCATTACTGATTATATTTTGAATGTTTTATCTAGCATTTTGCATATCAAATTATTTTAAATATTAATTTTTTTGTTCTCTTAAGAAATAATATTTGACAACCAATTTTTTCAGTTTTTATGTGTTTTTTTTT
Source organism: Ardeotis arabs (assembly GCA_011801015.1). Taxonomy (NCBI): domain Eukaryota; kingdom Metazoa; phylum Chordata; class Aves; order Otidiformes; family Otididae; genus Ardeotis; species Ardeotis arabs. Next base: position 9,827 of record JAAGAY010141823.1, on the reverse strand, counting down.
CAAAAATGTCATTGCTTTCTCTCTTCATAACCAAATGTTGCCACACGGACAGAACTATTCAGTTACACCAGTCACTGGCATCCCCCAGAGCTATGGAGTCTTTTCAATTGTATCACGATTTTCACTGGCTGTGTTCCTCACATCCAGGTGCAACTCTATTGAATACTGCAGGCTAAATAGGCAAGGATTTGCTTTTGCAAATCCTCCAAAGTTCAAGTTTCTTGCCGAGCATTTTATTCGCACCTACCACAAAACACTGTTGCCTAGACTCGTGTGTTAGCCAAAGCACAGGTAAACAGGACAACAGATGATGGTTGCCAAGAAATATATAAAGTAAGGGTGTTACTGATAGCTCATACCGACAAACTAAGGTTGGATGCTTCTGTGCTGGACTTCTGAATACTGAAACTCCATTCAGACATAATCTGGGTACAACAGTTATTAGTGAAGATGTAAGAATAAAGACAAATTAGATAAACTATAAAGAACGATTACATAATTTCTAGAAAGGTTATTACATAGACCAAACTTATTAACAGTTCACAAATACACACTTTCTCAGATAATTACACACGTATTTTCTTACATTTATTACACACTCACACCTTCCTAAATTCTATAAATTAAAGATCTGAAAAAATAACTTTCTGCAGCATTGATTGTTTTGTAGATTATTTTATAAAGATATATGTCTTATGTTCATGTTCCAGTCAGATCGTTTCAAACAGCTGACTAGAAGAAAACAGAGGGTTGGGCAAGTTCTTAACACACTTGTGAATTCCATTCAAGCTACTACTGCGGTTTGTACAGACTTCATTATTTAGTAAAAAAAAAAAAAAAAAGAAAAATTGTCTTAAATATTTCTAAGCCTAAGTGAGTGGACTTCCTATTTCTTATTTTGAGACATATTCATGAAGAGAAAAGTCTACTTCTTTTTGAGAAGATATATACTGTAAAAGGATACATGTTCTCAAAAAGAGAACATACGTGTCTCCTTTGCTGAAGTAGCACAACAGAGGCAGAAAGAATACCACTACTCTGAATCTCCTAGATTGCTGTCTGTTGGGAAAAAATAGATAGTAACTATCAAAAAGGAAGTGGCCAAAAAAGCTATGTAAGTGTTTCTGAAAGTGTATTTGTTAGCTCTCAAAACATCCAGCTAGTATTTCTACCTTGGCATAGCTGCTGTAGCACCCAGAGATGACTTCTGAATCTCAAGATTTTTCACAGTCATAGACTCTTGTATTCAAACATAACTGGAATCACTGTTTAAAGAAGGAAGACAATATCTTTCCACACGTTAACTTATCTTGGCATCCTAGATCACACAGAAGTTTGTGGCCTGTAGTTTTTCAATCCACGGACCTACTTCAGCTTCAGGAAGCAGTGTAGGAAGTCACTTTCTAAAACTGAATATCCCCAAGGAAATGGAAAAAGAGTAGTTTAGCTAAACAGAAGTAGAAAAAACAGCTCTTGACAAATTTTACTAATACTTATCTTATTTGGAAACTCAAGTTCCTTGTCCACTTAAACTTAACCTTCCAGACCCAAATATTAGTTCAACACAGATCATAGTATGTTTTGTGTTAGGCTTACATTTTATTATTTGAAGTTCTGCTTTTAACTGTAATCAAAATAAAATACAAGATTTTATAAACAGAAAGTATTTGTAGGTAAAACTACTCAGCTCTTTTCCAAAAATATGCCATGAAATGTGGTAAGAACCTGCATAATTGGTGTAAACAAGGAAAAGAAGAAAACTGAGGCCTTGTGTGGGTGATAGTCAAAAGGACGACCTCCTTCAAAGTTTAGTCCGTTACTGACTGCCATCATTTGAAGCAATTCTCTTTCTGTATACCACGTGTTCATCGTTGTCTTTCTTACAAGTTCTGCTGTGGATTTTGACTCTGTTTTTAGACATCTATTTCTCAGATTTAACTTAAACCACTTGTAGTCTCAGGCTGATACTCCTGATTCTTCTTAATATGCAATTTAGTCATCACGCTTGCGTCATTATAATGGGCGCCAGAACAGGGGCCTGAGAATAACTGTACTACTTTCTTGGCTAACTCGTCACAAAGACGTAATTAGAAAATTTGGATGTTATTTATACTTATGCAGATGGATATAATTTAGTAAGTCAACACAGGAATCCCTTCTTTCAAATAGTAATTTTTAGAGCTTCAGTGTTTCAAAAAAACTCAGTTCAGAATTATTGAGCGGTCTCAGCGTTTTCTCAAAACTGTTGTGACAGACATAGGAGTCCCTGCTAGATAAGTAAGAAACAGATGCTCTATGGTATAAAAATAATTGTGACGGGACAGTAACATTTAGTAGAGAAAAATACAAAATGCTGATGTTTGTCATGTACTTTTTACTCAATTTCATTTAAGTGAAATTTCATCTATGTGACTTCTGAAATTTGGAAATTTATTTCACTTTGACAGCCTAACAGGATGTTTTCAAAATACTGAACATGCTTATTTAGTACAATGCCCTTGCTTTAAATTTTTTTTTCTGCTCATGTTACTTTTCTATTTCAACAAGCTTTTAACAGCTGGTATCAGGAACAGGCAGGAGATTAACATGTTACTCTCCCAAAATACAGCATGAGTTTCTAGCTACTATGGTTCCGGAAACAACAGCCAACCTGTACTATGAAAACAAATCAGTCCTTTACATAAAACACTGACAGAACCGTAAAGGGGAGACTATCCCTTAGAAATCAACAAGAAATGTTCAGTCACTGTGTGCGCTAGATTCCGCTGACCATGGCCTCAGTAGAGGTCTACCAAAAGCCTTTGGTGACCTTTATCTCAATTTCTTAGGAGATGCCTTTAGGAAAAGATTGCAGGCATCTTCCCTTGCGTTCGGCTGAATAAACATTTGGGTCGGGGGTGGTGGTGGAAAGTGGACTTCTGCTAATCACAAATACTGGCACTACATTATGGTTGTTTCTTAAAAAATTTAAAAGACATAGCTTCCCCAAAACTGAAAGCCCAGCACTAAAAATGAATTATACAAGGAAAGGTGTCTCAGCTGATAACTGAACTATACATTTTAGCAGGAAATTAAATGTTAAATTACATCTTCACAGACTAACATATGACCAAATGTAAACACATGTATTACACTTGCAGTAAAAATACTACACTGTATAAATTGTGAAATACATTTGTGTTGTTTATATTAAGGATAAAACAGCACAACTATTACGCATTAACTTGGACAAGCAATGAGGAATCTGAAATTAACTCTGGAACTATGCAAAAACAATTCATACTCACTTTTGCTCCGAGGATCAACTCTTATCTGCTGTGTTCTGAAGCTCTAAACAAATATCTTACCAGTTTTACTTGAAAACACTGTAAATACTGAAATGCTATGGTTTGAGTTTATTATTTCTCTCTCTTAGCTCCTCAGACTAATTCCACAGACAGACATTAGAAAATGTAGCCTGATCCAACTAACCTCCCTTTTTATGAATACTAAACAGAACGAGACCAAGATGGGTTGCAGCAGAATACAGAAATTTTCAAAATTATGAGCATTTGGCTGGTAACATGGTAAAATCTGCACATTCAGGAAGGGCAGCTCTCCCCCAACCCCAACTAACCTAGAATAAGTCCACACAAACCAGAACCTGAATTTTAAATGTTCTTCTAATTAAGTATTCTATAATTTGTGTTATTTTTTTATTTCTGCACTTGGAATTACTTATGCACACATAGTATTTAAAGAATGATGACATGGATATATAGAAATAAATATGCAGATACGTAGTTGACATTTCCCACTCTTTGTCCCAAAATGAAAGTCATTTATTAGGGGGGAAAAAAGCAAAATCCTCTCAATTGCCTTCAGAGTGACAGTCTTTCACTTGTACAGTTTTATACCATGATTAATAGTTAACAATAAGCTACATAATACACAGCTGTAACGCAAAGGTGTTTACAATGAATTATGTCCTATCAGTAGCTGAAGGAGGTGAAGACTATCTTTATCTCTAAGAACCAATAAATGCTTGGCCATGAAATGCAGATAGTTAGCTTGCTTCTCTGCCTCTCTGGGTAACCCCGCTTGTCTATAACTTCTTCATCATTGCTTTTTGTCAGGTGATGAACTGCTACAGCTCAAGTGTACTCTGTCACCTCCCATTCAATATTACCATCAGAATGGCATCTCCCAGCTGCAATCGACTGCTGAACCCATGCTTCCAGGCACAGCAAACCCACCTCCACCACTTCAGGTATGACATAATTAATACCTCCTTGCACTGAAAAGAGCACAAGGTCACTAAAACAGCGTAACTGCTAAGAGCGCATGAGCGTCCTATAGCATTGTAACACTACCAACAGCAGAACCTGTGAAAATGTGTAAGCGTTTTGTAACTCAGCTAAACAGAAACACAAAACTGCAAATGAGGAAGCAGAAACTTAAGGTATGGTTGCACAAAAGGGGCTCAAGAAAACACGTGCAAGATTAGAGAAAAGTATACAAATAAAGCAGGAAATGTCTGCTGGAACCAGAAGAATCCTGCAGAATAAACAGAAAAGAGTCTGGCAAAACCAGAACAAGTCCTGACCTTAAAAAATAAAATCACTTCTGCTAAGAGCAAATGTGAGGAGGAGAGTAAGAAGCATAAAATACTAAACAAATACAAAGCAAAAAAAGGGGGGAAGTTGCTTATTGGGTTCATGCTTTCCCTTATTGAAAAGCTCAAGGCTGGCTGCGTCAGTAACCAAGACCATCAGGCGCCCAACCCATCAGTGGTAGCTGTGCCGCATCAGCTTTGCGGTACTGTATACTTACAGCTCAGGATAAGCTTGTTAAGGACTAACCGTTTTAATCTTGTGTGATAATGACAACTAAGTGCTATGTTTATTGTTCATGAATGTCAAACTAGTAAAGTACTGTTTCGAAGTGTGAAACTCGACCGATTTTTCTGTCTTCTACACACTACTAGCACAGCAATTGCTAACTCCCTAAATGACAAATATACACACACATACTCAGTTGCATGTGTCACACTCTTGTGAGTAGAGTTCCATTCCTAGTTCTACTACACACTACTAACTCCACGATAGAGAAGGAGTTAGGTAAATCATCTACTCTTGTTCTTTAAATGTGATTAAAACAGGAATACTATTTCCTTCCTCCCCTTCCCTTTGCCCTATTTATATTTCAACCTCTTTTGATTAAGGACTGTCTTTCACTACGCCTAGCATCAACCACAGCTGAGGCAGGACCTCAGGCTGGTAGCTACTATTTCCATTAAAAGAGAAAACTGTAATCCTAACCTAACGTTTTGATAGTACAAGTACATGCTTCTGCAACTACAGAACGATCCGTTTCACTTCTCGCACAGGAGTAGCTCGCTCCTGTATCTTGTACCTCCCTCTAAGATTGTCCTGTACACACATTTTCAATCCTCTTTTATTTCAGGGTCTATTTCAAGGCAGTTGTCTGTGTTTCACATTCGCCCTCCAGCCCACATCAGAGGCTGACACCATTCTCCCACATCAGTTTTGTGTGCTCCTCCTTTACCAGTGTCTCCACCCTGTTTTCAACACCACCCTCTTCTCTCGTGACAGTCCTTATTTTTAAGTCTGTGAACAACTCTCTGTAACCTCTTTTTCCCCTCTCATTCTGTTCCGGTTCCCTTTTTGTTCTGGGACACGAATCACTCTGGAATTTAATATGCTTCACGCTACTGTGAAGATAGCTGAAGATGAGAGACAGGACTTGCTATACAGGCAGAGCTTAACTGTTCAAACATTGCATGACGTTGTTTGAAAGATATGAAGCTATGGCTATGCTAAATAACAGCAAAGGCTTTCATGTGACACCTGTTTTCCTTCCAGTTCTCTGGTTTCCTATGAAATCGTAAGACTCTACACCGAAAATTGCCCCAAAATAGAATTTTTTACAAAGTTCCCATACTGGAAAATAGAAAAGGAAACCAGATAGAAATGAGAGCAACCTTCAAACTTGACTAATCAGATGTCTGTCTTCTGCACGAACTTGCCTATTCAAAAATTGAAAGTTTACCTATACAACCAAGAGATAAAACAAAGGATTAAGATTAAATAATACATTGTATATTCACTAGACACGAAAAGATGCATACAGTGTGCAGCTAATGTATCTTCAGCAATTAAAAATTCAGCTATATGAATATTGCAATAATTTAAGTTTTTAAATTATTTATCTCAAAGTGGCAGAAAAGATCACTATTTAAAAATAACATGCGAGATGCAAGTCTTGAAAAATTTATATGAAACAGCAAGCTTTAAGACTTGAACTCACTTTATGCAAAACTATTAATGCTAAAAAATTCCTACCAAAATTCAAGTAATTGGAAAAGAAATTTTATGATCTGTTCCATCAATTCTTAATCCTCAGTTTTATTCCCTCTGAAGTATACTAGTAAGCTGTATAAACTCAAAATAAGGATAGAGCTGTTGCTTAAATCAAATCATAAACAAGAAAATTAAATTATTTCTGAACCACTCCCTTTTCCCTTCCATTTGCCACTGCAGTCTTTTGTTTTCTGCTACATTCTCCCTCTCAAATTTCCCAATGAAAATAAATGCTACATGGCGTTGTGTTAAGTCAGAAAAATAATCTAACTGCATTTTACTGTACTTGCTGCTTAACATATCCCAACAGTGAACCTAACATTTAGAATCTATCATATCAACATAGTCATCATGATCCAAGCTGCAAATAATAGAGAGTGTCACTGTCAATTTTGCTTTCTCGCACTTCCTTCCCTTCACGTCATCTGATTTTAATAATCCCTGTCAAAGCACAAACAGTCCAAATTACCTTCTTGACACAGAAGCTTTCAAGGAAGAGACAGATTCTCAACTTTCATTTAGCGACTACAAAAGCAAGCTGTCCAACTGGACAAATATTATTTCCACTCTTGACAATCTCTACAGTAAAGCATGCTTTTTAATTTTCACTGAAGCTGCCACGGGTTTGATATAAGCTTCTTGTTTAGCGTAGATTGACTCACAGGATTAGCAAACCAACAACTGTAATTGTGTTTAAAGAAGTCAGTGCTTTCAGGTCAAAGAAAAAATCGCTTGCAAAAGGTGATGATCACATGCCAAAAGCTAACTGAATTAAGAAAAAGTTACACAAATAATTTCAATTTAGTAGATCTCATTGGATCGGTTTCAAGATCATTTTACATTTCTAGATGGACCAAATGGTTGCAGCTAACGTGTAATATAAATCAGAATTTCAAGGAAGCCAACTTTATATTCAACTACATCAGCAACAGTCTAAGAAAAGTTAGCATTTGACAACAGGAGATATGTTCAAGGCAAATAAGATTCTGCAAAAGGATGTGATATGTAATCATCTTCCTCTCTGTTGGCTTGTCTTCAAAGTAAGCTTGATAACATAACTCGCTGCTTCACATATACCAGTTTAAAAGTAATTGATTTCTCTGATGAGGCACAGTATTGTATAATTAGCATTCTATTTGAAGTTTATGTGGACTAATCAAAGCATAATACATTTTTATATAAAATATTTTCTTCACATAGACACACCAGTCTCTCTAATCATCTGGAAGTCTATTGCTTCTTAGTATGTTGACTGACTTACAGTTACAGTGAGATTTTTGAAGTGGTACTAGCGCTAAAAAAAAAGAAAACAGAATAACCAACCTTACTATCAGAAGTCTCACGTAAAGTACTGGTTTAAATACCTCAGATTGCCTGTACCATGCACAGGCCTAATTTAAGACTAATCAAAGCTGTTTTAAAAGATTCTTTGGTAACTAGTCAGAATATACCAAAACAATAAAAGTCTATCTCTGAGGAATCTACAAAATCACTATGAAATGGAGAGGTATATGCCTAGATGGTGTTTAGAGTTCCACAGCAAGAGAATTATGCTTTGTACTATAAAGCAGCATTTTAGCCTTATTTTAATGGTCCAGGCTGGCAACTGGCTCTCCATGTTCACTCACCTTCATGGTCAGACATCCTCCTGCTTCCCTTTTTATTTTGTTTTCCTTACAAGTGAAGAGCAAGAGTTTTAACAGCTTACTGTATTTTTCTCGTTTAGCACTGCTAGCCACAGCACAATTTCGACATGCAGCAGTATATTGGTTCTACCACAGGTCTGCATGAGACTGGACTTGTATGTTCTTTTATTCTAAAAAAAGGAGCTGATCAAAAGATTACTTAAAGGAGGAGAAAACCTATATGAATAACACACAGACCAATAGTATTCTCAGTTTTAATTAAAAGGACATTGATTTAAGCCTCTTTAAGTGAAATGCCTAGTCTTTACCATGCCTTGACTTCTAGTTAACTATCAGATTGAATCCAGAGCAGAACTCATAGCTGATACCAGCTAGCTTTATGCACTAAAAAAGCACAGATTATGTATGATTTAGAGTTTAAGCAGTACCAAAGACAATGGAAATAGGAGACAGGAAAGACATCTGTAGAACAGTATATTAAAGTACAAATATACTGATGGATATGAAAGTATGCCTACCTAACAGTAACCAAAATAACTGTACAAAACTCAACCTTGTGTCTAACTTGTCTGCAGTTCTCTAATTATCAGTGTAGCTAGATTTTTTTTTTTTTAGACACGAGCTTCTTCTGTTCAGTAGGGCCTGTTGTGACAGGACAAGGGGTAATGGTTTTAAAATAGAGGGAGGTAGATTTAGATTGGACATTAGGAAAAATTTTTTTACAATGAAGGTTGCAGAACACTGTCCCAGGTTGCCCAGAGAGGCGGTGGATGCCCCAGCCCTGGAAACGTTCCAGGCCAGGTTGGCCGGGGCTCTGAGCAACCTGATCTGGTTGGAGATGTCCCTGCTCCTGGCAGGGGGGTTGGACTGGGTGGGCTTTGAAGGTCCCTTCCCACCCAAACCATCCTGTGATTCTTACTAATCCATAAGCCACGTATAAATTATTTTTTCAACTAGTTGCTCAGAGGTAGCCTTTCTCTTCCCAGAGCATCCTCTGTGTATTTCGATCCAGTTCGGTCTCCCTTGATAACTTACGTTATCAGATGTTACATCTTTATTTCCTGGCAGGAAGTGCAAGTCATCACAACTACGATGCAAAAAAAAAGCGCGCATAACCAAGTGGCGCTTTTAAGGAATATTTATCTGTAATACCTTTCCATTACTGCTGAAGAAGAAGGAAAGGAAAATAAAGTAATAGTCAATAGTGAAAGGACCTTCTTTCTTCTGAAGGATCTTTAAGTAAACTACACTCTCATGCTCCAGCCTGAAGCTCCTTTTAATAGGGCAACTAAGAGTCCTGCAGCTGTCAGCTCATGGAAGAAACATCTTGTACCTCACAGAGAAGTTCATTTACCTCTGTACTGTTAGTCTGTATAAGCCATAGAATTGCCATGAGGGTATGATTCAAGAAGGGTATGATTCTTGTCCACCAGAAGGACTTGGGAGTGCTGGCGGACGAGAAGCTCAACATGAGCCGGCAATGCGCCCTTGTGGCCCAGAAGGCCAACGGCATCCTGGGCTGCATCAAGAGGAGCGTGGCCAGCAGGTCGAGGGAGGGGATTCTGCCCCTCTGCTCTGCCCTGGTGAGACCCCACCTGGAGTACTGTGTCCAGTTCTGGAGCCCCCAACATCAGAAGGACATGGACCAGCTGGAGAGGGTCCAGAGGAGGCCACGCAGATGATGAGAGGGCTGGAGCACCTCTCCTGTGAGGACAGGCTGGGAGAGTTGGGGCTGTTCAGCCTGGAGAAGAGGAGGCTCCGGGGAGACCTGATAGCGGTCTTCCAGTACCTCAAGGGGGCCTACAAGAAAGATGGGGAG
>JAAGAY010141822.1:0-18381 GCA_011801015.1 Ardeotis arabs | reverse complement strand
GGCCTTGGCCAGCAGCAGGTCCGCCCTAGGCCCGGCCGAGTCCACTAAACAAAGGGGAGCAACTTCTAGCAGTTTCCTACAGAAGCTTCCACCTTAGGCCCCCCCTCACTAAACAAAACCACAACATATGAATACCAACATTCATGTTTTCCCAAAGTATATATAAAATGTAGTTGCATAACTCCACTTCTTTTTAAAAGGAAAAATCACTACCCATGATGCTCACAGGTTTTTAATAACTGAACACACTCTTATCTCCTACTGCCCTTACTCTTTTCCTTGTTTTTCATCTATGGTGAGCGCACAGGTTTGCAGTAAAGTGTTTGCTTACACACAAACCTTACTCATGGGCCTGACTGCTCCAGGGGAGTCAACATGTATGCATAGATAACTACAGAGATGATGCTGACTTCCACATATTTTGCAAGTCCGAACCTGAAGCCCTTCCCTAGAGAAATGCGACAAAATACCTGACATGGCAAAAGTCTACTTTTACAGAGCCACTGAGCTGCCAGACTATTACATCCAAATACTCCACATAGAGAAGCCATGGGAAACTGCTGTATCCCCACGGGTGCCTTGGGCACTACCAGAAATCAATAAGCCTCAGATGGGTCTCAAAGAGAGGTTACAAAAGATCAGCCAAAGCACTAATTATAAAGAAATAGAGTCTAACAAAGCCACGTGGGGCGACCCAACAGTATTTGTAAATAACACCATACCAGTGATAATTCAAGAAACTACAGGTGTAATTCAGAAGCAGGTCTACCGGTTACAATTTGCTCACATATCTTGCAGCTCAGAAATATGAAAGAAACCTAAAGATAGGACGGTACTTGGGGGTCCTGAGGCCGTCTCTTCCTGCAAAGATACTGGCATCACTCAAATGAGAACATCAGCACAAGAGAAAGAGGTGTGAAATCAAGCAAGTTTCATGCCAAGCATTAGCCTGGTCAAAGAATGGTGTCTCTCAAGTAGTAGTATTAAGGGTGAGCTTTGAGCAATGGAGCTGACACTGGTTATGGAACCATTCTCCAGACCTGAGTTATGAGAGGCTGTTGGCACCTTTCATCAACGTGCATGATATTGCTTAGCTAATGGAGCTTGGAAAGAATCTACTATTTTTCAATATTTTTTTCCCATTATTCTAAGTAGATGAGATTCTGCTCCAGGCCACATATGAAAGATGAAAAATTAGGAGGAAGAGACATGAGTAAGTGCAGAGAATGTGAAGAAAGAATGTGGTTGCTCTTATTTTTTTGCCTCAGCAAGGCATATTCTTCCCCTTGACAGAACTGGAATTCACCCTGAGAATGAGCCAGCTGATGTTACCTGGTGATCAGAAAGGAAAAAGCATTCAAAAGAAGCCATACTCACAGAAAAAAAAACTCCAATTTTTTTTTTTACCGTCTTCGACATTGTATCGGCATTCTTTTTATCCTAAGCCCAAATGCCTGAAGTGTTATAAGAAATTTATCTGTCCATTAAATAATTTAAAAAAAAAAAAAAATCTCCCAAGAGTGAAAAACAAAACCGTATTTTCAAGGCATCTGTGATTCTAGATCTCTTTATAAAATCAAATATCTTAGGCAGTGTCACAGTTGTGAAATATAAGGGTAAAATAGAATATTAATTCTTTACACAGACTTGACTCGTATTTCATTAGTGGCTCATATAGCTGAAAATAGATTTTTTTTTTTTCTCAAAAAAAAAAAAAGCGGCACCTAAATAAGCTATGTAGATTCTTTTGAAAAGACTTCTGTGAATCCTAAAAAATGAACCAACAACACATTCTCAAAAACTCTATTTTTAATAACATTTTAATCCAAATTTTAGCAATCCAATCTGTCAATTTAAAAGAGTTACCGAATTTATCACCATTTAAATCTGTGTAAATACCAAAGTCATGGCAGCACTTGAGAACAGAGAATCTTAACACAGAGGTAGTCTGCCACCATTTGTAGGCTTAAATGATTTGTAGTGAGTTTCTGCTCAAATTAGTTTCACTTTTTTCTTCTGATAGAAACCAACTTCAGCTTTCAGTGAAAATATGTTCAGCTGACATATGTTATGTATGTGTTACATACACAATGTTTCTGCTGTTAATTTTTTAAGGAAGACCAAAACAAATTGAAGAGACCAACTCCCTGCAATTTGCAGACCTGACACGAACAGCTGAGAGAAATTTTAAGTATCCTTGCTCTGAGGAATTAACTTGAAAGTTTAAAAGGAAGAAACTCTACCTCCGTAATATTTCCGCAAATATAATCTGGATTCCCTTCCCTCCCTTTTTTTGTTAAAGAAACTAAACTAGTTAAATAGATGTTTGAACACAAAATGAGCACAGAAGGAATTATAACCTTGTAACTGCCATAATTCTGGATGCTGGATTGAATCCTCAGGGTACCATTTAATATTCGGAGCCACAAAGTACATTTAAATAATGTTCGGGTTGGGCTATGCCACAAACCAACAGATGCTGGGCAATTCAAAGTTAAGGATGACACTTCATCACCACTATTCTTAACAAGGAGAAGGAAAAGCATGTAAATTAAGGACATAATTTCAGCCTTTCAAACGAATTCTTCAGGGTTTATTGGTTTGTTACAATGGTAATGGTACTTTAAGCACAGTTTTCCTCATGTTAAATACCAAAACATTCTCTGTATTCAGGCAGTCCTAAGTTTATAAAACCGGAAGAAAGGCAAGTTATAAGATTGAAAAGTCAGATTCCTAGTGAACTGCTAAATAAATCACTGTAAAAATCCTACCATATTTTTGGGAGGGGAGTGGGAATAAGAGTGCAATGGTGTGAACATCCAACATCATGCCAAATGCAAACACAGAACATAATGCTTGAGAAAAAGTGAAAAAGAATGACACTGAAATATTACCCACACAGGGAACACAAAACATTGTGGAATTGATACATCTGTCAAAGATAGCTCTTTTTACATCCTCATTTTATAATAATTATAACAATTTTAAAATTCTTTATTTCTGATGTCTATACGCTAACAGCAGTAAGAGTCAGAAAGCATCAAACTTTCATGAACAGAGTTAGTTCTGAGACAACAATGGGTCTTGTTGGTGTTTATTTTAATATATGGAATTGAAGAAATTGTTATTTTCTCACTTGCAGAGACTAGTTGTATGCCTGAAAAACACTGGATTTCATATAAATGATATAGTGGACATGAAGTTAAGTGGTACGAAGTACTGAAAATCTCCAGTATAGGGTTACAAGTGTAGACACTTTTCATGTGATCACTTCTTTGCTTTTTGCAATTCATTCCAGTTATGTGATCTATTAACTTCTGAGAAGCCCACATGTTCCTCCCAAATATTTTTATAGGAAAAAAAAAAAAAGTGAGGTCACTTCCCAGTCATACTTGATCCTATTTAGAAAGGAAGAATGAATGAAAGAAAAACTACTTGGAAAGTAAGAATAGTTATAACTAAGAACTCAGATTTTCAGGCTGCTCATTAGTTCAGACCTACTCATGACATAGGATTATATATATAAATGTAAAAAAAAAATACAAAGAGATAAAAAGATACTTGAGAAATAAGAAGCATGAACTTTCGTGAATCCAAATTAAACAAAGAAGCAAAAAGAAGAGGAAAAAGAAGGAGAAAGATCTAGTTGAGGAAAGACTGAAGAGGTAGTACCACGAATTTAGGATTGCATAGTATAAAAGCCATCTTCAAAGCATGTGAAGCTTAAAAATACAGAGGAAGTCTTTGAAATCATATACATCCATTTAAAAAAACTACTTAAGTGGCACAGGTCCATCTAAAACATACTGATGAAGACAAACAATTCAACAGTATTTTTGCAGGATTGTTTCACAAGTCCAACATGTGTTTTCCTGAATCCATGCCTCTTATTTCAGTGCCTTGTTTAAAGAAGCCATATTACACAAGATATTTAAGTACTAGATGCCTTCAATGTTAAAAAATAAATCTTTTTCTCACTCTAAATGAAAGATTTAGGCTTCTTATGCAAACTAGCGTACTTCAAACAGTTATTTATTTCATCCCACAACAAGCTCAGTCAGATATGCATGCATTCTGGGACAATATGCTAAGAAACACCGAAGCACCACAAAGAAGAAAAAAAAATAAAAAGAAATAAAACAAAATACTCACGGCAGGCAGACAGTAATAGGTCACTGTGATACAGCTACTGCTAAAAAAACTCAACCAACCAACAATAAAGCCCCACAGCTGTATGTCTTTAGCAATTTAAAGAGCCAGCCTCACCACAGTCTGCTAGAGTGGAAAAAGAAGTTTCTTTAAGAAGATGGATGTATGTGAATGATCTTTCCAGAAAAGGCAGTGTTCCTACTTTGCTATATTGGTACAGAAAAAATGTGTAACATAAACCATTTTAAATTGTTCGCAGTGGCAAATTTATTCAAGTTCTTATGAACAAAAATTTTCTTTGGAAAGAAGTATAGCTTCTTTTAGTTTCACTGAATTCTCCTAATAAAATAATTTGAATCAGCAAGAGATAAGGATGAGTGAAGATAGCCTAGACTTCCTTGATTCTAGTGGATGTGAGCACCACACTGTCTAAAATTAGCATATGAAATAATTATCTGATAAGCCACAGAGAAAATTATTAATCAGAGCTCAGCCTCAGTCATTCCAAAATTCCTCTAAAAGAACTATGCTTACAACTTACCAATAATGCGTTATTTTTATGTCCTGAGATTTAACATATCATTTGCTTTTCCTTTTTTTCCTTTCCTTTTTGAATATGTACTCAATATTTTTCCCTTCACTTTCAGCCTCCAAATTCTGCTTTATGAATGAGCTTCATAGCTGTTTTTTACGCTCTTTTCCTGTATTTCATTTTCTTTAGATTTACTACCTTTGAAATCAATAGAGTTACACTCTAAGACAAAGGTAATGTAAAAATCCATATTCAAAAAATCAAGATGCATCTCAGCCCACCTTGGTAAAAAAGAGTAAATTAATTTGCCTTACCTTTTACAAAGTTAAGGCAACTGAATAAATATGTAAGTGGAGGAAACAAAAAGAAAACAGCCGAATCCCATAGGTATAACTTTCTGTTGTGCTCAACAGCAAAAATTGTGGGAGGGGTGCAAAATAGTAAATAAGTTAACATTTTCAATTATAGTCAAAAATTAGAAGAAAAAAAAAACCATAAGGTAAACCCCATACTTTCTAATGGAAACTATTTGTGTGTATTTCCTAAGCTCTTCTCTCCAAATCGATTACAGAAAGGTAAACAGCATTGAAACTATTATTTGCAACTGTTTCTTACACCCAAGAGAATCCAAATGTTTGCCTTCTCCCTAAGGGGCATTGGTCCCTGTAGCAGAATTTCAAAACTTGCAGTTAAATTGGAGTGGGACACAGGCAGCCCTCAGAGTGAGCTCACATGTGGCAGAGCACATTAACTACAGCTGCTTCATCCTGAGTAATTTCACAGGATTGGTTTTCACGGGATCAATTTTTCTCCAGATCCTGGAAAGCTGCAGGGGCCCAGCAGCAGCCAGACAGGGGCCAGCACGACCTGGCCTTTGGGCCAGGGGAGGATTCCCACTCTGCAGCCTCTTCTCACAGAGGCAGCCTGCAGCCCAGGAGATGCTTCCAGCCCAGCAACACCTCTGTGATATCCTGAAATTGATGCAGAGGGTGTTTGCTTACTGTAAAGCAGTTTACTGACACATTCGTGGGGACTGCTGTGGGTTTGGTTTGGTTTTGTTATGTTTTGTTTTGTTTGTCATCTTTCTAATGAAGTGCTTGTTTTTGTGTGTGCAAGCACTCTGCAGAAGAAACCTCCAATTTATCATGCTTGTGTTGACATTGCAGCCTAAACAGAAGCAGAGACTGCACAGAAATCTTGTGGGTGGTTAAGTGTTTAGTACCATATCTAGCACAGCAATAAGAGCCAGTGAAAAAAATATGGTTTAGGTCACATATATCTCTCCAAATCATTATCTGATTAGGACAGTTGCATGACAGTCAGAGCAATGTTCTTGGTCATATAGCTTGGTAAAGAATATATAGAAAAATGGAAAATATACCAATAACTTGACCAGCATAGAGCAGATTTTCATTAAAAGTCAGTTCTCTTTTTAAAAGGTAGATTATTCAATGTATCTACCTGCAGCAGACTCAACTTGTTGGGAAATTTGCCCCTATATAGGAGAAACAGGCAATGTATTGAACAGAACTGCAGCTGCCATCCAGGAGAAATAAAGTGAAAAGGAATAGGAAAAAGAAATCAATCTCCCTTATCACTCTTCAGCTGCACATTGTGTTTCTATCTGCCATGCTTATATAGACAAATCATTATATTATCTTCCCTCTTGTGAATAGTCCCACTGAAGCATTTATGAAATGGAGAATGTATATGGCTCATCAAAGGCTATGACCCCGTGGGTAAATCTATATCACTCTCTGAGGTCACTGCTGTGCTCCTGTTGTATAGATCTGCTCCAGAACACACGGATTAAGAGTCAGGCCTATAATATCTGGGAACTTCCCAACTTCCATTAGAATTCAGCTAGGGACAAAGCAGACTTTTAAAATGGTTGTCATGTCCCTGACATATAAAGCACAGCCGTTTCCATAGTACTTGTAGAAGGTCCACAAACTTTACAGGACTGAATAGGCCACTGTGGATGGGCTGTCCAGGTGTTACTCTAATCACTAGCCACTTTAACACCTTCCAGCTTTATACAGAATGTGTTTACTTATGAGGGCTGCCAGCATAAAAAAAAAAACAAACAAGCAACACACAAAAAAAACCCAACCCACAGTGAAGGAGCTTTACATCAATAGGTGAAGCCCAGAGGTTCTGGTACCCTGAATTCTCTGGACGGGATGAATTTTGGAGAAAAGTGGCAGTCATTCCTCAAAGGGAAAAATGAAGTACCTTTACCCTTTCTACCAGAGCTCAAAGCTCCAAATCACCCTAGGCATACTGACCAAAAACCAGCAGCTTCTTTCCAATGCTGGCCTTTACAAAATTGCATCCTCTGGGTCATGCTTCAGTTGGCATCTCCTTCATCCCTTTATCCCTCACCTTCACTTTGGATTTGGAGAACGTCACATATAGGGGAAGCTGATTAGAAAAGATCCAGGTTTGACTGCTCTCGGAGGTGGTGCATCCTCCTACTGCCCTGCTAGTTCTCCCAAGTATTGGCCTTTTACATCTCTGCCCAGTAAGCCAATAACATAAAAATATTTTTAGGGAGCCATTTTTATACTAAAAAGCATCTTATTCTATAGGTAATAGTGAGGGTCCTGTAGACAATAGCAGACTTCATGCATGGTAAAGAGGTCCAAGAAGCAGCAAATAAGGTTTGACAGCTTCCTGCCACTCAGGATCTTTCCCCATCTCCTCCCCCAGCCCTCAAATCTGTAGTCATCCAATTAAGTGCCTTGGAATTTGGGGTTGGAAGGTGCTAGGAGGATGTCAGTCATCATTAGTATAATTATCAGGCTTAGACATTATGCATTATTTATTCCAAGTATTTATTCATTATTGTGTCCCAGATTAATGTAAGCTACTTGAGGCAAATCTATTTCTTATGGAAGTATTAGTGAGAGAAATTCTGAAGTAGAAAAAAACAAACAAACAAACAAATAAACTTTGCCAAGCTCCTTCAAGGAATGAGAGAGAGAGAGAGGGGGAAAAGAGAGAGAAGAGTTTTAATAAGATGATTGATCCTAAAGCTGTCAGGTTGTATTATTGCCAGGAAGCAAGCCTCTTCTGGGAGCACAGATGTTGATCTAATATATTTGGTCCATGATCTAATTTAATATGTTAGATCTCCTCTTGGTAGACAGTAAGTTTTCTTTTAGTTCTTTGGGGAAAAAAAAAACAAACAAAAAAAAATCATAGTTGCAAAAGCTGTGTGCTCAAGATTTTTTAAGTGAGTAAGCTTAGATGTTATGTAATGTAAACTGGTGCAGCTTTGTTGGAACCAATAGCATTATTTTGATTTCTGTCTGTCAAAATTCAGTTCAGTATCCATCTTACTTTTGCTACCAGTTATTCTTAATATAATTTATATTATTTTTATTATTAGCATTACAATGACAGCAAAGGTCTGGGACACAGTCATTCTATGTGCTGCACAGACATGTAGCATAGCAGGAGATAGGCAAGATGGACTTTGACCGAGAGGTAAATATCAGAATTGTCTGGAACAGACTACTGGTGCAAGCTGAAATGGAGGCAAAAGAAGTAAAGTGATTTGTTCAGTCTCATAGACCCATCAATAATGGAGCCACCTGAGCTCTCTGAGGTTTTATGAGCTAATATATGGAAGCTTTATTATAAAAAAAGGATCTGGATCTTGAAAATTACAAAATAACAAACAAATAAAATATATGAGGATATGAAGATGTTGCTACCCTGAGTTCCTTAACCCACTACTCAACTCTGTCATGTTTTTCCTATTACTGCATTTGTCTGTAGTGTCTTTTCTTATATTTACATTGGAGGCCTTTAGGAAAAGAGACAACCTTTCTGTTCTGTGTTTGACTTCACCTGGACCCAGGAAATAAAGTTAAACAAAACCCAAGGAAACTTTAGTTTATTTTGGTGTATTTTCTTGTTTACCTGTCTTAAGTCTTTACACTTTTAAAAACTCAGAAGGGATCAGAAACAGTGGAATAAGAAGAACGAATGCATGTATCCAAATGATTCCTCAGTAGAAAGACCAGCCTTGATCCGCTTTTCTCCCTTCAGCTACCTTTTTTCATTCTCAACATTTGAACTAAGAAGAGGACATATGTCCATATTTGGCAGTCCTTCCACACCACTGGGTAGGAAAGATGGGACTTTGATCCTGCACAACCATTTATTTGGCATCAAACCATAATGTGCCACTTCTATTAGAAATCAAAACCATATGGGCCCAGTCCTGCTGCCAGCCACTGCCAGGAGAAGCAGACACTCATGTAAAGCAAAATCAGCCTGCTCCTGTTCATCTAATGAAAGCTCCTCTAATCTACAGGAACATAGCAGCAGCTGGGACTGTCAACCTCATGGTGTATCTACCATAGTATCCTCCCCCAATAGCAAACATCAAGGGACAAATACAGAATTAGCACAAGCCTATTGTGATATTTCCTTGGAATACTTTCCTAATTTCCAGTGATCTGCTGGCAAGGTATTTTTTAAAACAAGAGTGAACTCAACAACTGAGTATTACTAGGAATCTGTTTGGATCTTGATTTATGACAAGGAAGAAGGAAAAAAGAGTTTTTTTGTGACATAACATACATAAAACCACAAAAGTTTACTTCTGACAGTCCATAAAGGAGGTGAGCAGCAGGTTAAATTGCATTCTGATGGGAGATCTTCTTTTTAAGTTCTCTCTCTGTTTCTCTCCCTCCTTAATGTGCCAACATCTTGCTATTAGCTTAATGCAAACATGATTTAAGTAATATGTATTTATATTCTTGCTGCCACAGTTCATGCCATGGTTAAAGGCAAGTAATCAGTAGTCTACCAGCCAGCTAGAGGCAGAAGGGGCACTGAGAGAAGAGAGTTTCTGCTTTACAGCAAATGAAGCTTAGAAACTTCTTCAAAGGATTTTAAATGAGAACCAGACTGGTGCTTGCATGTAAATGACCATTTTGTGTTTATCACAGCAGGAGACTAGTGGATTTAAGCAAACCAACCCACCACAAATGGGTCCCAGGGACACTGCTTGAAGCTTTCTCCTGTCCTAAGGCAGTGAAAAGCTGTCAGACCTCTTTAACCCAGATCATTTAAAAGAGAGAATGAGGAGGAAAGAGGTTTTAACTGAAAGAAGTAAAAAGGAGCTGATCACAGCTTCTTGCTGAATTTTATAGTTCTGAAAACTGAGACACAGAGAGGATAAATAAAAGCCTGATACCACCCTGGTCAAAGATGAAAAGCAGCTCTTGCAACACAGTCCTGTTTTCTGCCCTTCCCCCCTCCCCATCTGTCTGGAACCATTGCTTGCAGAGGTTGAGCCTCTCTAAATGTTAAAAACGCCACCTGCTTGAACCTAAGGTTTAGCTCCGGGAAGCAGGAATAAGTAGCAGGTTCAAGATCACCTTTGTTTACCTCAAGGTGGGGGGGGGACACGGACGACACCACTTTCTTCTAGTACTGTTAATTTTGATAAAAAAATAATAATGTTGACGATGAAGAGAATGACCTAAGTGAAGCCCTAAAACAGTTTCAATGATGACGTGACCTCTCTGCATTGTACATGCTCAATGCAAATGACTATGCATATCTAACTGGGAAGGAAGAGGGAAGCCAGGAGCTCAGTAACCGCAAAGAAATGAGAAGTTTTTTTAATGATGAGCAATTATTTCAGCTATCTTTCAAATAAAGATTTTTTTTTTCTTTGAAAAGCACAGTTTTTGTATGGGAAAAATAAGGAAGAAAAAAAAGCAGATTAAACATTATTAACTTGTAAAAATTATTTGTATTTCAATTCAAAATAATGTTTCAGATTTTCATTTGATGCTATGACCAGTAAATTGCTCTCTGAAGAAAGAGCCTTGCCAGGCTCGGGGTTTAAGATGTCCTAACTTTATTGACTTAGGTTGGAAAAACCCCTTAAGATCATCGAGTGCAACCATAAACCCAACACTGTCAAGTCCATCTCTAAACCATGTCTCTAAGCACCACATCTACACATCTTTTAAATACCCCTAGGGACAGTGACTCAACCACTTCCCTGGGCAGCCTGTTCCAGTGCCTGGTAATTGAAGCCACATTTCCTTAAACTTAATTTAGAAATGCATACTTAACTTCATCTCCTGTCCTGTATGTATTCTGGAAGCAGTTGATGGAGCATGGCATCTAATCCTATCACCTTGGATGGAGGGCACTCAGAGCCATGAGGCTAGACCTGAGTCTAAGACATTCATGTCATAAACCCTTGGCTTGTTTCAGATGAGAACATGTATTAAACAGTTGTTATAACCAATCTATGGAAAGCTCGACTTTTTAAAATCTCCTGCAAGAGTTTTCAAAACACAGAGACAAAACAGGGCAAACGAGAAAAAGGGACAAAGGAAAGAGTGAATAACTTGCCCAGAGTTGTACAACATCAGTTTCAAAGTAGTGATGAAGCAGGTTAAGGATCTCCTCTCCAAATTCTTTAATGTTGAATATTCCAATCTGTTTTCATTCCATCTCCTTTAAGGAAAAATTTCTGGCTGGTCCGAAAATGCTCAATACAAGTCCCATCTTTTAACTTCTATCCTTTCACTCCTGTTTGAATAGCTCAACTCTCTCACCCTGTCTTCTTATTCTTTTCCCTACGTTACACTTCAATTTAAATTATGAAACCCTTAGCGTGATTTTCCTGTGCTGGTAGAGCTATTCAAATGTCTTGTCAGAGGTTAAGCCCATATTGGAAAGTCAAGAATGGAAATAGTGGGGAAAAAAAGAAAAAAAAAAAACCTCAAACCTACAAACCTTAAGCCTCTTGAATGGCTGAGAAATGTTCCTTTGAGATGGAAGTGCTATTGTATGGAGAAAGCACAACCGTGCAGAACAAAACCAACAATTTTTTGGCACTAACAAGGGGCAGGAAAGTCTACGCACAAAGCTGAGGAAGACAGACTGATTGCTGGAGGAAAGCTGGTGTAGAGTTGTGCTGAAGAGCTACATGAAGTAACTAACAGGAACTAACTTACTGTGCCTACTGAGTTCTTAAACAATGCTACGCAGTCCTAAGCACCATCCACTGCCTCATTATTTACATATCTATAGGCAGAGCAGGGAATTGTCAGTTTAGCATAACACATGTCAGAGGAAATTTGCAATTGTTCAGAATCTGGTTTTTAAAATAATGTAATATGAAAGTAGAGATTGGACCATGCTCCAGATGAAAAAACGTGATGACCTATGACCATTCCCTGCAATTTAAAGTGATCAGCATTAAGAATCAATAGAATGTTATAAAAAATAGTCTAAATGTCAGACCAGCTTCAGTAGTTACTCAATGGCTTAAAAGACACTTTTCTAATTAAAATAGAGGTGATGATGTATCTTGATTCTTATGCCCCAAAAACGAGACTTGCTCCAAGACATTCAGACACACATTGGATCTCTCTATATCCAGCTTTCTCAGTTCATTGAAGCTGCTAAGTCAGCAAAAGCATTGTAATATTTCATTTACTATGTTTTAATTCTGCTGAAAAACCTATTCAATTCTCCTTTATGATTTTGAGATTCTCCTACATGAATCTGTCAGCAGTGAAAAACATTGCTATTCAAAAGGAAAACACAGCATGTCTCTCTGATAAATATCAAAAAAGGCCCTTGGTGACCGTGATGCACGCCATGTACGTATTTATTTATTTATTTATTACATGAATGCATTCAAAAGCCTTCACATCATAAAACAAAGCATGGCAACAATCTCTGGGTATTCACCTAGCCAGGCCATTCCTCCCACCACTTGGGTCCGATGCCCCATAAGCTGTCATTTTAACATGTCCACTTCAGTTCATCCCTCCAAAATCCAAGCCCTTCCGGTATGTAAGTTCTGTCCATGTGACTCCACACTCCCCAACTTCCTGAAATTCAGATAGCAGCTGTAAGCTGAATGGCAAACTTGTCATTGAAATGCACTGCTAGGTTTCCTCTCCTCCCCTGCCCTCTTCCTTTCACTAACAGAGCTGTTTTGAATCTAGATAGTCCTGATCTATATGACAAAAGGGTAACAAGACTTAACTGGAGTGTACATTTCATTAGCTGCAGCAGGAACTTTCAGGTAGACAAATGCTGGATGCTACCTGATACCCAAATTGTTTCTCTGAACACAATGGGGGGAACCTGCATCTACTCTCACACATTTTCAAAGGCAGATGTAGCTCCGCTGGCTGCAGGTGAGTTACTCACATGCTTGGACTCATCTACAAGCTTAAACTGATCCAGACCTTCTACTTTCAGGAAATGCTAGCCACAAAGGCAAAATACATCCAATGTGGATCAAAATAAGTATGTAGGAAAAAAAGTCCCTGGCCAACAATTATCTAGCTGGCAAACCTTGGAATAATCCCACGTAGAATCTGCCAGATTTTAGATAAACTCTTAGATATACTTATCTTTTTACTGACTACAGAAGGAATTCACGGTACACAGGTTCTTAACCCTTTCTTAAATGCCATTTCTGATGTCCTTGGGGCTCTGACACTTCCTTTCAAGCAGCGCTGCTGGCTGTGCTGCACAAACAGAAATGCTCCACATTGGAGACGTGGATGGGATCCCCTAGATGCTTATGTTTAAGCACCTTAATACTGCTCAAACTGTGCAGAGAATCAGTCTGTCGCAATCCTGTTTATCTGATCATGTTGCAGCATCTCTGATGTGAGTGTGCCTTTGCAAAAGCCTTTCTCGCACAGGCTGAATGAGAGCTCAGCATCTAAAAAGTGCTAGCCACATGCTGAACCTGACCAGACACTGGAAGCCTGGTCTGACAGTCAGTACAGCATTGTTGTTCTAAACAGGGCTTCCAGACCTCTGTAAGTAAACCTTGAGCCCTACCTGAAACCTTGTCCTGTCCAAAGAGTCCTGCCTTGTGAGCGTGGCATGAACTAACAGGACTTGTGAAGGGTGCCTTGGCTTCTGGGCAGGAGAAGTTGCAAGCTGGTCAGTGCCACTGGTTCAGCACAGCTTTGCTCTGACTTATGACTCAAGCTACATAAAATTAAGCTGCCTCAACATAGATCTGTGCCTGAGCTAATAACCACCATACGCAATTAAACTGTGTAGGGATCTGGACTCTCTCACATCCAACTAGCTCAGGTGCTTCTGTACTGCTGAGGTAGATGCAATTGTGAGTCAGAAATTAAATCCTGTTTCCTCTGTTGTATTCTTTATGTAATGATACTATAGAGGGAAAATAAATATGTAAACTCCAGGCTTTGTGCTTCCTCAAGAACATCATGGTTTCCTTGATATGAATAGTAATTAACCAGGGGAATGATTACCAAGAGCTGTAGTGTTACTGGGCATGTTAAAGTTAAGGCAAGTTTACATGATTTTTAATTAAAGACATAGCTAAGCTTAAACATAAATTCAAATAGGGAAATCTTATAGGAGCAGGATACACTACCTGATCAGCACAGTTTCTTTGCAGATTTACAAACCTGCGAAATTCCGTGATTTTGAACTATTGTCAAATGACTTGCCCAAGGCCACACAGGGGATGTGTGATGGGCAGACAATGTCCCCCAGGCTTAGCACAGTGCTGGTGCTTCCCAGGCTCTGCTCCCAGGTTGCTCCAAGAGCAGCTTCTGTCTGTCTTGATGTAAAGAGTTATTATGGCAGATGGCAAAAGGTGATGTTCATGAATGCATCTTCAATAGGGGTATCAGTAGGGCCCATACACATTGCAAATGTCCCCCAGGAACTCTTTTCCAGCTATTGATATCCATTTAAAAAATAATAATATTTTAAGAATACTCTGTATTCAAACTTCAAAACTTAAAACCAAGTGTCTTCCTAAAGTAACTGAACTAGAATAGCTGAAAAAAAGAAAGAGAAAATCCATAACTCTGTCATTAAAATACTTTTTCTTGACCAGTTCTTTCTTATTTACCACAAAGAAGAAAAATCTAGGAATTTTTTTTTTCCCTGATGTGTTGGTAAGACTATTGAATGTTACATAAAGCAATGTTGCAGGTTAAAAACTGAGGTTATTTCTGTCAAAAATGGTCTGATGTGTGCTACTGCTCCATTGAAAACCAAAATAAGTTTCAAACCAAGCACCTTTCCCCTATGGAGATTTGTTTTTTTTCTTGATATTCCAGATCAGGGAGCAAAGACAGTAGGAGGTCAAAAAACCCAAATCAAACAAAACAAGGGGGAGGGGAAAAAAGGAAAATAACACATGCAATGTTAGAGTCTTGATGCCCTCTAATCTCTGTTTATCATGTATTCAACAAACACAGCAAATACTTAGAAGGAAACTGTCATTTGTAAACAGAGATAAGGTGCCCAGAGGACTGTTTACAAGTACAATATGCAAATTCTTACTGCAGTCCAAAAAAAATGAGCAGTTATCCTTCCATAAACTATATAATTACATTGGAAAATGCTTTATTTGGGGGTTTTCTTATGCTAGTATTCCATGGTCCTGCTGCTTGTCTTCACCCATAGTGAGAGAAACAAGTTTGCTTCCATCAGTCACTGAGAAGCTGCACCATTTCACACCAGTGAAGTGTCTCTAACGTAATCCTCCTTAAAGTTCTTTAAACCAGGCTTTAACTCTAAAAGCTAGGAAAAAAAATTTATATGTTGGTCCTTTCCTGCAAGTGAAGCGCTTCATAGTCAAATCCCTCCTTTAAATGCAGTGCTACAAAAATAAATCTGTTTGACAGCAAATGGCAGCTCCTGGTCTCAAAACCTTGCTCCTTGCATGGAGCAGAGTGCTTGTGACCTCCTGTGGTGCTCTTCCCTATTCAGGGAGAGATTTTTGGGAAGGGGGAGCCACCCTGTGCTCTTTCAGTGCAGTAGTGCCTCGACTTGGCAGCATGGCAGCATCAAACCCAGCAACTACACACCATAGCATCTTCCCAGACAGAACAGTGCAATGACCTGTCCTCATTTCTCATTTCAGTTTTGTCACTTTTGAGCAGGATAACTGCTCATGAAAAGGACAGGAGCAAAGAGGGGCTATAAAGCCCTTGGCAGTTACATCTGGGCAGTGCGGGTGTACAAGTAGAGCATGAAGGAAAGATGTGCCGTTGGGGCAACTTCATTAAGGGCTGAATAGTTTAAGTGTTTGCTGCTGGAAGTAGATGGCTTCGAGCTTGGAAACAGCATTGATTAATATTCTGAGCAGCTCCTGCTGCCGAGGAGAAAGGCAGATAAACTCACCTTGAGCCTCTGAGTATTGTTGCTCTTCTGATTATTCTTCTACAGAGTCAGAAGGAAGTGGTAATACTACAGTGCTGTTAGAATATTTTCAATCTAATTAAAAGGCAAATTTAGCCTTGAGAATTAAGACTATGCATTTATTTGCTGTGTAAGCAAAAGAAAACCTCAATCAAAAGAATCCATTCATTATAGTTTGTTATATAATGGATTTATTATGTATTTATTATAGGTGAATATCTATTTTGTGCTGATTTATCAATCTGCTACTCGAGGTGATGACAGGAGAGCAAGAATCATAATCCATTTTCTTATTCCTGCTCCCAGGTTGGGTGTACAAGAAATGAAGATAAGTGCGGGTGTTTGACAGTCACACCACCTGGCACCATGCATCATGAAATGATGGCTTTGTCCGTTTCTTTCCCATCCGTATAGAAAAGAAGGCCTCAGTCTACCAAACATAATGGAATAAGGAAATCAGTAATCTAATCCACGTTAGCCACATCAGCTTCCCCTACAGCCAACAGAGAAAGATTACCTTCTGAGATGATTAATCCCAGCCTGAGAGGTGTCTGAAACTGGAGGGATTTATCATCCCCTCCACCAAGTACAGAGGGAGCTTGGACAAAGAAGTCAGATTAGACACGTATCTTGCGGATAGCCAAGGTCAGGGAGATGAATGCTTGCCTACTCACTGTTTATAGACATGGCTTCTCATTAGATGCACCCGTTGCACTTAGAGTATTGGAGGTCTGTCTCTACTGCTGTACAGACAGCAAACATCAGTAATATTAATCAGAAACACCCCCAGTCCCTTATCTCAGACATGTACCACAGCAACTGAGAAATACATACTACAGTATAACCAGCACCATTTCACTTCTCTCTGAAACACAGTGACTTTTGCAGAGAAACGCTGCAGCCATTTAACCGTACGTGGTACCTGCTAGTGAAATGGTAGCAAGTCAGAAATCTTCACTTGCCTAAGGCTGAAATGGAAAGAGATGGGGAGTGAAACTACACAGGAGGAAGAGGGCGGCTCAAACTAAAAACTCACTTTGAAAGTAATCTGAGCAACCTCCTTTGTTCAGTCAAAATTGATTGGGAATGAGATTTGTCACGGGGACGAGAGAAGGTAAAATAGCTGTGTCATTACACATAGTTGTCAACTGTAATACAGTTATTGGACCTTCCACACATAGCAAGTGAAGGTTTAGATATTTATAAATAATTTGTGTTCCATTAATTCATGGGCCTGCTCCTGAGGAATACAGTGCTTCTATTTATGTGTGCTTTCTCTGCTTGAGAACTGACGAACTACTGGTGAGGGCAGAAGAGGCAGACCAAAACCAGAAATGCCAAGCTAAGGCCCAGAAATCCTGCAGGTTTATAACACCATGCCTCTTTCCTCTTTCAGTCAGCAAAAAGCTGTTCACAGCACACACTGCAGCTGGTGTCGTGTTTCTGAGCAGAGCCCGTGAACATGGCCAGGCTGCAAAGCATACTGAGCATGAGCTAAGAGCAGATCATATGGATCATCACCTCTTCAGACCTTATGGTTCTGCTTCCTTCCCCTTCTCCTCCCCAGCCACTGTCACACAGCATTTCATGCAGGACCAGCTGGGGAACATGAGCAACATCTGTTCGGTTTGGTGACATCCAGAAGCACAACAGTGCTTCTGCAAGGCTGGGATACTGGGACTCCGGCTTGTCTGACAGTGGGACTTCTAAATGTCCACTAGGAAAAAAAAAAAAAACAAAAAAAACCAAAAACCCAAAAAACCAACAGGTAAATGAAAGCATGAGTGTATATATGATCCAGGATCTGCTGCAAGGTCAGTCATGAGGCACTTTGTCCAACCACTTGCCATGGCTACTTTGAGCTCTGTAATTCAAAATCCGTTCTACATGCTAGGGACATATTCCCATAGCTCCCAGACTGGCTGTAAATGTTTCTAGAAAAAGCAGAATGTTTCCAATAAAGTATACTGGTGGGAATCAAAAGCTGTTTGGAATGAATCATGCCTCAGGTCCTGCTGCATCTTCCTCAGGCGTGGGTTTTCACTGGGAGTGAAGATAGTCTGAAAACCATATAGGAATCACAATCACCTCCTGCACACGCAGTGAACTTGAAATTCCTGTCAATTCTTTCCCTGGATTAATGTTGAAGCAAGAATATAAATATCTTTAATTGGTTCCCATGTCCTGGGGGCTCCTGGTATGCAAGAAATACCTTGAGGACACAAATATTAATCTATTACAAGAAGTAAGTAACAAAACAAAACAAAAAAATATTAAGACTTGAAGTGCACTGAGTGGTTTGCAGCCATCTCCACCACTGATATCAGGTTATGGCCTTTAGTAACATACCGCATTTCAGAAAGCTTCTAACGTGCAAATCCATTGTCCTGAAACAAGTTAACTTTCTTGCCTACCTGCTTGTTACATCTGTCAATCAAGTGTGAGAACCAAGTGTCAGAAAGTAATCTGACAACACTGATATATTCAAT
>JAAGAY010141821.1:0-38521 GCA_011801015.1 Ardeotis arabs | reverse complement strand
GGGCTGTTCTTCATCCTCGCAGTCCCTGCCTGTGCCTTCCACAGCTTGAGTGGTGAGACAAGAGCCCTTATCGGTGAAGAATGAGGCAAAAAAGTCATTGACTACCTCAGCCTTCTCCATGTCCCGGGTAACCAGGACACCAGTTTCCTTCCGGAGGGGGCCTACATTTTCCTTGGACTTTCTTCTGTCTCCTACATACCTGTAGAAGCTTTTCTTGTTGCTTCTTATATCCCTGGCCAGATTCAATTCCGTCAGGGCTTTAGCCTTCCTCGCCCGATCCCTGGCCACAGCCTCTTTGTAGTCCTCCCAGGCTACCTGTCTCTGTTTCCACCCTCTATAGGCTTTCCTCTTCACTTTCATTTGGTCCAGGAGCTCCTTGCTTATCCATGCCGGCCTCCTGGCCTTTTTGCCCGCCTTGTTCTTTATTGGGATGCACCTCTGCTGAGCTTGGAGGAGGTGCTCATTGAATATGGACCAACTTTCCTGGGCCCCTCTTCCCTCCAGGGCCGCCTCCCATGGCACTTTGCCCATCAGGTCCCTGAAGAGGCCAAAGTCCGCCTTCTTGAAGTCTAGGGCTGAGAGCTTGCCATGGAGTTTCCTCGCTGCCCCGTGGATCTTGAACTCCACCGCATCGTGGTCGCTGCAGCCCAGGCTGTCCTTCAGTTTCACATCCCCCACCAGTCCCTCCCTGTTGGTGAGCACAAGGTCGAGCATGGCACCCCTCCTTGTTGGCTCCTCTATTGTTTACAGGAGGAAGTTATCGTCCATGCAGTCCAGGAACCTCCTGGACTGCCTGTGCCCTGCCATGTTTTCTCTCCAACAGATGTCAGGGTGGTTGATATCCCCCATGAGGACCAGGGCTTGTGACCGCGAGGCTGCTCCTATCTGCCTATAGAGCGCCTCATCTGTTCTGTTCTCCTGGCCAGGCGGCCTGTAACAGACCCCCACCGTAATGTCCCCTGTCCGTCCCCATCCTCTAATCTTGACCCATAAGCTCAGGTGGAGCTCCATGCACTCCAGACGGTTGCTGACATAAAGAGCAACACCCCCTCCTCAACTCCCCTTCCTGTCCTTTCTAAAAAGCCTGTACCCCTCCATGTTGACACTCCAGTCGTACGAGTTGTCCCACCACGTCTCCGTGATGCCAACAAGGTCATAGCCCTGCTCTTGTGCTCGCATCTCCAGCTCTTCCTGTTTATTTCCCATGCTGTGTGCATTGGTATAGAGAGACTTCAGCTGGGCCCCGAGCAAAGCCGACTTGCTGGCTGGAGCGACAGGCGTTCTTTTGGACCACAGTTTAAGTTCATTTGCACTTACCTGCGATCCTTCCCCAGCTTCTGGACCCTTGGTGCTGGCACTGGCGCCATGCTGACAGCAGTGGGCTGAACTGTGCTCCCCCTCCCCCAGCAACTCTAGTTTAAAGCCCTCTGGACGAGTTTGCCAAGTCTTGGTCCAAGCACACTCTTCCCCTTCTCAGTTAGGTGCACGCCATCCACCCCTAGCAGCCCGGGCTTCTGAAAGCCCGTGGTCGAGATACCCGAAGCCCTGGCTGTAGCACCACTCCCTGAGCCACGAGTTGACCTGCCAGATACGTCTGGCCCTTTCAGGTCCCTGCCCTTTGACCGGGAGGATTGACGAGAACACCACCTGTGCCCCAGAGTCTTTTACTGTTGTACCCTGAGCCCTGAAATCCCTTTTGATATTTCTCAGGCTGCTGCCAGCTGTGTTGCTGGCACCCACATGAAACACCAGTAGCGGGTAGTAGTCTGTGGGCCATATGAGGCTAGGTATTCTCTCGGCAACATCCATGATATGAGCCCCCAGGAGACAGCATACCTCCCGAGACAGTGCTTTGGGTCGGCAGACGGGTACCTTCGTACTTCTCAGGAGGGAGTCACCCACTACTACCACTCATCTCTTTTTCTTGGTAGCGCTGGTTACCACACGAGCCAGTCGGGCTACCTCGCACGGCTCCAGTGCCTCCCCCGAGGTGCTGGGTCTTACTTCTTTGGCCTGCAGAGAGGCAAAGTGGTTCTGCAGGGGCACCTCAGGGTTCTGCGGAAGCTTCTTCTTCCTCCTGCTGCACCTTGTCCTCGCAACTTTCCATTCGTTGGCATCTTCTGCCTGCTTGCTTTCATCGTGTGTCAGTGGGGGGGGTTTGGATTGGTTGGCTGGGTGCTGCGGTTCCGGTGCAGACTGTGCCTGGAAATTATAATTGCTTCCTCTGGTGTTTCTTGTAAAATCAGCTTTGCTGGTTTGAAAGTCCAGTAACAAAGACAGAGACAAACTAACAGATAATTTTAAAGATTAGATTATTAGGAAATTCTTTGATACACAAGCCATCTGCTTTGAAATCAGAATAATTTTGCGTCTGCGAATGGGCACCTACTAAAGTGTTATCTCTGTCTTCAATCAGTAATCTTGTGATTAATTTATTTAACGGCCTTGCCTCCATGCCACACCTTATAAGGACAATTATGCAATTACTTCTATATAAAGAGTCAGGAGTTCTAAGTGATATTTAGAGTAACAAAGAGCTAGATAGGAGAAAACACTCATGTGAGAGAGCTCCACATATGTCTACTCAAGCCTATGAGGACTACAGGTCAGGATAAATATCTCAAGTCCATTTTAAGAAATTACTGAAACAGCTTTAGATTTTGTTGATGTATCAACTTGTTTAAGTCAAATCCTTGGGTAATGCAAAGTGTAGAAGGGATTTTTTAAGGACAAACATAGCCTTGCTCCGGTGGTTTTGGGTTTTGGTTTTTAGGTCTTTTTAAAATATTTAAACAGCCTTTATTCTAGATTTTATGGTGCATCTTAAATATAAGTAAATTCAGACAAGTGTGCTGGTACTGAGAACTAATCTTTCAAGAAATACTTTTTTTTTTTCAGATGACAAAAGCAGCTGTATCTGATGATAAAGTGGCTGTTTAAGTTGTAATAATGTTCATCAGTGCTGCAGGTTTGACTCAAAGTCTGCTGAAGGAAACTGAATTACTCCAATGCACTACAATGAGTTTTGGTACAAATAAGAGTACTTCAAAGAACTGACTTTTTGTTAAATATTTAGTTAAGTCCTGCACTTCTTTCTTGCTGTTGAAAAAACTTTCAGAAAAGTTCTGTGTTCTTAGGTAGACTTTTGGTTATCCTCAGAGGCTGCTGATCATGCAGACATAATTAGTAATATTTGTACTGTTCAGTCATATTAGCATCGTGGTTGCAACTGCCTTGAGTGCAGTCAGTGTTGGTAAGAATATCTGGCCAAAGAGTCTGGGCAGGTAGTACCTGCTTATCTTGTTCTCCTGTAGCTGTAGCAAGACAACTACACTGCATGAGACCAACAATGTATGCCAAATTCTTGCATCTGACAGAGGCCTGATAGGTCCTTTGTTGTGGGCCTCCAGAGGGGTAAGAAGGCATGTTTTACATCAGTGATGACCTGGCACTTGCTGTTTCCTCTGCTCAAGTGTTTCCAGGCAGGCATGTCCAGAAACATCTATCCATTCAGGAAAAAGTGACTACTTCTTCCCCCTCTCCTTGACAGATATCAGTAGCAGAAGTCTGGGAGAAGTGGAGTATACGAACAGAGCAAATACAGAATGATAGCTTGTGGCACTGCAGTGTGGAAGTATTTTCTGTGTCTTACAGACTATAATATCTTTTTTTTTTTTTTTTTTTTTTTTTGTTGGTCCTCCTTTCACATTTCTAATCACTTTTTTGAATCCGTTTATATCTTTGGCCTCTACAGCATCCTGTGGCAATGAGTTCTACAATTTAATTACTCACTGTGTGAAAAAGCACTTCCTTTAGTTTGTTGAAAATTTTCTGGATGATAATTTCATTTAGTGCCCCTTGTTCTTGTTTTACAAAAATAGTGCTTAATTGCTCCCTAGCTTCCTTATTCACAGCTTTTATAATTTCATACATCAAGAACATATCCCTTTGGCTACTTTTTCTCTAAGCTGAAGATTCCTAATCTAATATCCCCTTTTACAGAAATACTTCCAGCTTTGATCATTCCCCTGTTTTTCTATCTCATTTTAGTTTTACTACACTCTTTCATGGATGGGGACATCAGACTCGCAAGTAATAGCAGGCACGTGGACAGCTTTCAGTACACTGAGCACCAAAAATGAGTTAAACAGCTAACTTGTATGTCTGCAATAAGAATGTATTAAAATGTTTTTCTATGGCTTTGGAGCTCTTCATCGAGTTTTCTGTTTCAGATACTTTGAAGCTCAGTTTGACATGAATACAAGGCTTCTCAAACTAGAAGTCTACTGCCTGCCTGAGTCCTTGCTCTGAAGAATTTCCATGGCATTAGCTGCTGTGAAGGAAGGAAAAAATACCGTGAGATAAGTATAAATGTATTTTATCTTGATATCCACATTGTTTCAGGGTAGTTCCCCAGGCAATTCACTGGTGAAATCTTATTTTCATTGATAGGAAAAACCAGAGAAATACTAAAATAATGGGTCAGCTTTATGAAAGATTATGATATTGCAGTTTGCAGTTGCCATGACAGTAATTTTCTTTTTCTTTTTTCTTTTTTTAGCTTATATTTGGTCTTTGAAGTAGTCCACTGACATTTGAGTGAGTTTTAAAGAGATCTGGACTGAAGAGTTTTCTGTTTACCTGAACTCCTGTTATGCATTCCAATCTGTGCCATCTGCTTCGTATATTTGTTCCATCATCCCCTCATGGTGGTTGAAAAAGTATTTCCCTCAAAACTGAGAAGGAAACCCGTGTGAATGTAATAAAGAGAAATAGCAATATAATAATAGAGGGTCTTTGTGGTCTGTGAGTTCACATATGTTTGTCAATAATTGTTATTTCTGAGTGACATTTGAGTGACTTCAAGTGGAACATATTGAAGTTCCCAAAGGAACAATTCTTTCCTAAAGACAGTTCTATCGGATAATATTGCTACCCAGGATTCAAGACAGACACTTGAAAGAAACAAAACAAGAAATAGTTTCAGTGAAATTCTAGAGAATAGGAAATGTAAATTCAGCTGATTATTATCTAAAAGGAATATTAATAGGTTGTCCTTAATCCAGTTGCTCCCTTTTGTAATATACTTGTAAAACTGTGATGGTTTAGCCCGAACTACCACACAGTTTCTCGCTCACCCTCCCCCTCCCCAGGGGGATGGGGGAGAGAACTGGGAAGGAAGGAAAACTCATGGGTTGAGTTGAATACAATTTTCTAAAATAACAAGAGAAAACTACAATAATAACAGAATATAAGGATATTAAAATATACAAAATGAACAATGTATGTTTTCTCACCACTCAATGCCCCAATGACCAAGACAGCCTGTTCTGAGCAGTGATCACAGAAACAAAACCAAGCGGCAAGCAAAGGAGCAAAAGGGAGCCAGCAAGGTAGAGGGAATGATGCCAGCAAACAAGGGAGAAAGATGGATGCCAGGAAGGCAGATACCCAAATGAATGCATGCCTCCTCTGTGGCCAGCCCCCACTTATATACTGAGCATGATGTTTATAGCATGGAATACTGTCTTTGGCCAGTTTGGGTCAATCATTCTCTCTGTCTTTCTCCCAGCTTCCTGCATCTGCAAATTAGCGAGACTTGGAAATCAGGACAGTGTCCTCGGTCTCGTTCACACCAACTCCTATCTTCAGGGTGTTCTATCAACATTCTTCACACACGAAATCCAAAACACACCAGCTACTGAAAGGAAAATTAACGCTAACCATGCCAAAACCAGGACAAAAACCAAGAGACACTTGGATCTGATAAAGCCAGGGTATAGAACTACGTTCTCTCCCAAACTAAAGGGAAAAAAGTGTCTCACTATTTGCATCAGAATCTTTGCATGTTTATACAGCAATGATGGAAAAGCTGCAGCTTTGCTAAATGATTGAGATCCTTTGGAACAAATAGACAGTATTCCCAGATCTTCTCTGGTTCTCTTCTGAAGGCATTCCGTTATCTGTGAAATACCTTAAGAAATATCTCACGACTTGTGAGGTTGGCAACCATTACAGAAACTTCACGTAATTTTTTGAAACCTTTAGATGGATTAAAAATGTCTGGTTTTTAAACTATAAGAGTCAAAGTCTCTTTCAGGTTTTTGAAGATGTTGCTTGTAAATACCATTAGAGCAATCAGGCACAACAGGGCAAGGCGCTATATACATAATATTTACCAGAAGAGTCTTGTAATTTAATTATAGGAAATTATATCATGCATCTGACTACAGTCAGTGGACTTCTGCTATGAATTATAATACCAATTGCACTGCATTTAACTACTACCCTTGTATCACAGTCTTGGTTTTAATGACTCTTTGTGGGAGTTCAAGTCCTTTCTTTTAATAAAACTATTTCACATTTTATCCTTGCCAATGTCAGTTTAAAAGAAATGAATGCTTCCTATCTGTCTTGTTAAGGGAGATGACCTGTCCAACCTCTCAATAGAAGGTTTGGATTCCCATTAAAAGTTTTCAGTTCTCTCCTCTCCTTTCAGCTACTGTGTGTGTTATATCTTTTGTAGATACTTTTTTTAAAAAATAAATGACAGGTCAGAAGTAAAGAAGATTTTCCCCCAAAACTTTAAATTTGTTACTGAGTGATAGTGCTAGATCAATATTTGCATTAGATAAGGTGAACTGGTTGGACAAAAGGAGAAGTTCAAAAAGAAGGATGGTTACTACCCCTTGAACAAAAGTTAACCTTTAGGTCCTAGAATTGTTAGTTAATGTGTAGAAACAGGTAGAAAAATGCTGTGTTTAGTGTTAATTAATCTTTCAGGATGAGTGCTGATATCAGGTTTTACTGGTTAACAAGAAAGGTAAAGGCATGGCATTTTTATTAAGTAGAATGTTTTAACTCTTTGATAGAAATGATATTGGTTAGCAGTGCAGTTCTACATTAAGTAGCAATAAATTTTAAAGTGTGATAATATAATAAATATTATTTAAATTTTTCGAAAGTTATTGCCTGGTCAATGAGAATTACACTTTAATATAATAGTTAATATCACTAACAGATGTTAGGTAAATATAGATTAGAAGAAATAGACTAAAAGGCATATTGAAAATGGCTCTTCCCCAGGAATGTATTTCTTCTAGTTTTTACCTTTATTAATTCAGGTATGATGAGCAGTTCATGTGATGTTAGCAATAGTGAACATTAATTCTGCCTCCTGCTTTCTATTTAATAACTTCAGCATAACTGATCAAAACATAAAAAAAAAAAATCAAAGTAATAACTGTGAAGTAATACATGCTAAGTGTGTCTAGTTTAATCTGGTGGATAAAGACAGCCACCACCTTATTTTCTGAAAATAGCAGCTCTGACCAGAGATAGATTGCAGAGTACCATCAAATCTGTGGCCTCTGAGTACAGCGCACAGACGACAAACTGATGTCAAAAGAACAGAAAATCATAATTATTTTTAAAAATAAGAATTTTATTTTAAATAAAAAAAACCCATAATAATTGTGATGTAAAAAGAATAGAAAATTATAATTGGACAACAGGAGAAATTAACAGATAACATCTAACCGTCCATTGCATTTATTGGAGCATGGGAATAATTTTTTTTTTTTTCTAGCAAGATTCACATGGGGCTGTATCACAGTCTCATAAGTACATGTGGAAAAGGTACTTTTAGACATATGTAACATTTTCATCTTCCTAAAAGAATCCTCAGACTTCAGTATATTATTTTGGATGGATATTCTGAGGCCTAGAGGGCTGAGAAGAATGCTGAATTTTTGTAAGGAAATGGCAGTAGCCAATTTTACCCAGTGTGCAGTGGGATACTTGCATTATTTTTGCATCAGATGTCTATATTTTTGGTGTCTATATTTGTTATTTCCCAGATGACTCAGTTTCATATCAGTCTGCTTGAAGTTTAAGTCAAAGAAGCCTTCTTCCAAGAAGAGTCAGATTTTCTGAAGTAGCCTCCTTCCAACCTTCCTGTAAAAGTTCTACTATCTGTAAAACATAAAATTGCTCTCTGAAACAAGATCTTTTCTTGCTTTAGTAGTTAAGGCATTTTCACAGGTTTTGTAGATTTTGTGTGATAATCTCTCCTGCAGCCCTAGTCTGACATATCCTGTGTGTAAGATGTGACTGCAGAGGTACATAATAAAATAGTATTTCCACTTGCCCTCCTTGTCTTTCATTTTCCTTCACGTCTCTTAATTTTGTTTTTATTTTATTTTATTTTTCTCTTTCAGAAAAGATGATTGTCAGACTGTGCAAATTCTAAGCAACAGAGTAACATTGTTAAACAGGGTCAATCCTAGAAAAGCAGCTTACTTGCATTCAAAGAATGGTAAGAAATTATTGAAGCATGATTTTCCTCTTGTGAAGGAGACAACAGATATAAGTATAATGACTTCACACATTTTCTTATAATATGACTTCTAACAAAGATAATTTCAAACAATTTTACCAGGTGTGTAAGTAGAGTATAATGATCTATAGCTGCCTCGATCATCCTTAATAACATTTAGGATGATCCACTCTTATAGGATTTTAGCTGATTTTAACATAAAATAGAATATTCTTAGCAGCAGAGCATCCTCTTCCCTCAGCTTATGCAGAAACTAAATGAAAAAAATAACCAAACCAAACAAAAAAACCCACCCAAAAATGTTACCAAGGTTTGATGATACATTATCAACCTGTATCAACAACTTTTATTTTAATTCTATGATAGTCTTTCTTCTTTATTATTAGAAAAGAAGTCTAGGGTAAGTAACTTCTTAAACACAGTATGTGGTAAAGTCTAAAAAACAAATTCAGCTTCCTATTAATATCATATCCTTCCTTAATTGCTTCCTTAATCCCATTAGTTCTCTGACAGACCTGTTAACTTTCTCTCAGTACTCCCCCTTCTGATAAAGATTAAGAATTTCTTATTTTATGCTTGTGTTATCTGTTTGATCTTTGGTTTCGTCTTATCCTTCTCATTCTCCCTCCTGCGTGTCAAGTGCCAAGGGCATGGCTTGACTGTTCTGCACTTTAGCATAATGGCCCATGGAGACATATACAAACCAGTAGATTTACAGCATCCTTGAGGCTGTGCTAAACTTCTCCAATGGCTGTAATGGCCCTAATATTATCAAAAGATCATCAAGATTTCTGATAGACATCTTTATCTTAATTTCTTCTTTGCTATACTATGCAGATTTCTATTACAAATTAAGAACTAGCAGCTAGTATTTTACATCCTGTTGAAATGATATAGTATAGATTTTCCACCTATAAAATTAAAAACACTAAGCCAGAATTAATAGAAATATTTAAACAATAGTTTAATAATTCTGTCAGGATCACTGCATCTCTTTAAGGGGTCTTGTCTTTGTATTATATTAGTTTGTTGTAGATCATATGTTATTAAGGCATGAGCTGTCTTCAGCAGGACCAAGGATTTATTTCGCAGACTATGAATATGCTTTAATAGCAGTGCGTTCAGAAGAGAAAGGTTATAAACAGATACGTGCTACAGATGTGCTCTACAAAGTGTCTGGACACTCTGAGATGTCACAGAATAACAGAATGGTTGAGGTTTGAAGGGAACTCTGGAGATCATCTGGTCCATCCCTGTAGCTCAAGCAGGGCCACATAGACTTTCCTCATATGAGAGATATTCCAGTCCCCTAACTTTCTAAGTGACCCTTCTCTGGACTCCCATCAACTTCTCTATGAGGCTTACAGGAGACAGTATTGAAATCATTATTGAGGTCCAGGTAGAAAATATTCACTGTTCTTCCCTCATCTACTAGGCCAATCATTTCATTTTAGAAGGTTATGAGACTGGTTAAGCATGACTTCCCCTTGGTGAAGCCATGCTGACTACTTCTGATGACCTTCTTGTCCTTCAAGTGCCTGGAAATGGTTTCCAGAATTAGCTGCTCCATCACCTTCCTAGGGACTGAGGTAAGGTTGACTGGCCTGTAGTTCCACGGGTCCTCTTTTGCTGACGCGGAAGGCACGGACACTGCTCACGGCCAATATGATCAAGCAAATGCCAATTTATTGTTGATACATCCCGGTTAATATAGCCCTTCTAGTTCCGTATCATGCACAAGCTCTCTACTAATTGGCTAACTATATCATGCACACGCTCTTAGCTAAAATATGATTCGTTAAGTCTCTTTGTCCATGTGCACGGTTCTCTCCACCTGCACCCTGCTTCATGTTCTGCTTTCAGTCATGTATACCAGCTGTTTTCCTTGTTTATGAGTAGCAGGCTTCAAGGACATCGCTGAGGTCACCTGTGAGAAACTAATGAAGCCGCCTGTGAGAAAGTAAAGCCGCCTGTGAGAAAGTAATGAAGCAACCTCCATTCAGCAGGAGGGCACATTTTCCCTAGTTTTCCTCTTGTCACCTTTGTATTTATAAAAGTGCTTCTTTTTGTCTTTGACATCCCTTGCCAAACCCAATTCAAGTTGGGCTGTAGCTTTTCTAACTTCATACATGGATGCTCAGTGTCCCTGTATTTCTCTCAGGTTACCTCTCACTTATGTTAACTGTTCCACCTTCTGCAGGTGTCGGTTTTTTTGTCTTTGTCTAGGAGCTCATTGTTCATCCACACAGGTCTCCTGGCACTTTTGGTTGACTTCCTGCACGTTGGGATACTCCAGTCCTGAGCTTGAAGAAAGTGCTATTTGAAGATTAACCAACCGTTAAATATACCTGGTATCAACTCAGCTTGGAAAGGGGAGTTTTTTCCTCTTTTATCACCTTTAGTCCCACATAAATGTAAGGAAAATAAAAATATCTAGTTTCCTATACTATTTTTTTTTTGTACTATGTACCAAATCTTTTGACTACAAATCAGAACTCAATGGTCACAGAAACACACAAAGTTCCAAACTTCAATTTCTTTAACACATACATCATTCTCAGTCTGGATTCAGTTCCCAGACAGAATTTTCGTGAATAAAATGTCCGTTTTCTTGTAGGTTAAGGTTTAAGCTGTAAATGACCGAGACTCATACATGTAGATCCACAATATTACATTCAGAATCATGACATTTCTTCTCAGAATTATTTTCAAATATGATTTTAGCTTTAAATAAATCATGAGTCCCTTCTAATATTTTCTATATGTCACCCTGGACATGAAGATGTTTTTGCCATATAATAATAGAAACATGTACATTACAAATGATTATAGCTATAGAAGTTGATAGATATTGAAAGTAAAATCGATATTCTGAAATATTTTAACTGCTAGTTCTTCCTTTAAGGTGGTGAGAAAAAAAAACGGTTGTAGAGGGAAGAAAAGATCTTTTATTGTTTAGATCTCAGGTGTGAGAAGCACTCTGAATATATAAAGGCTTATCATGAAAAAGTGACAAGAAACTTCTATTGAATTCCAGTGACTGCAGTTTTCAACTTTGTACTTTATAAATATTTATCCAACTCTTTAAGTTCCTGTAGTTTATGAAATTCTTGAGAATATTCCTGTCATGATATTTCACTATTCAGCCTTTGTTAGGACGCCCTCTGAATCTTTCAGGCTGTAGACAAACAATGTGAGTTTACTGCTTCAATACTAACTACATTCACATGATTAAGAAGGCAAAAATAGCAACTTTCTCACATATCTCATCTTCTTATTAAGATTCAGGAAAACCAA
This sequence comes from Ardeotis arabs, assembly GCA_011801015.1. Lineage (NCBI taxonomy): Eukaryota > Metazoa > Chordata > Aves > Otidiformes > Otididae > Ardeotis > Ardeotis arabs. The sequence goes on along the minus strand of JAAGAY010141821.1, from coordinate 26,886 downwards.
CATTTGAATAATGTTAAGGCTGTGGCACAAAGTAGCTAAAGTAGGAAACCATAACAACTTCTGTAGCACCTACTGCAGATACACATTATCAAAGGAGAATATTTCCATCTTGTGAAGTTATCCTAAAAAGTTAAAAAGAAATGCTCTTTTTTTCAGTCTTTTAAAAACATAACTTTATAAAACAATTGATGCTATTTTATCTTTATTTTTTTACTCTGTTAAAAAAAAAAAGAAATATGGTAAAACGTTCTGATGTTCTTATCGATGGAAAACGTAGCCGTCAAAATCATTAATGCAACTAAACAATTAAGCCATGCTACTTTGGAGAGGTGCAAGTCTTCCATGAACTTTCTTATCTCAATTTCACTAGATATTTTTCTTGACAAAACAATTTTTAAACTCTGGGAACATAAAAACAATCCATATTTCCATTTCTCTATTTATTTTTATGTATTGTCTATATAATTCTGAATATTTCACATTTTAAACAAGAGGAATAATAAAAGCAAGACTGCTTTGTACTAAGGGAGGACTTTTCCTCCCATTTTAGAATAAAATTAGCAGAGCATATATAGCTTGAATTAGAAGTTTTGATGCAAGCTTAACTGTCTGCTAAGGTTTCTGCTTTTCCACTCATCATTAGATGTCAAATGGGTTATGGTAGTTATGAATTAAAATTATGGTTAAAATTTTCCCTTTGTGAAAAGCAATAGAATTTGCTAGACTGCTGGTATCTACCTCATTTCATCACACTAATGTTCATTTTATAGTCACTTGATGAATATGCAGAGCAAGTTGTTTGCTAGAAGTTGTTGTAGTTTCACCTTAGTCTCATGACAGTTTTAGTGGGGCCAAGATTTCACACACAGTGCCTGAGCCAAAAAATGAGACAGACAGAAGTGCAGTGTAGCAGTACACGACTACTAAACAGAGTGGACTGTCAATTAGCAAACCAGACAACAAATATTAAAAGGTTAAACAATTTTTAATTTCCACTAGAAAAAAAAGAGCTTCAGAATATTCCAGACAATGCCTTGTCTGTCATTAAATTGTTCTTAGGGCTATTAAGCAAAAAATATTTTAAAAAGGTAAGTAAGTGATATCTGAGATCTATTACACAATTTGGCTTTAAAAAAAAAAAGTAACTTTGAAGTATATATGTATAAAACTTTGTGCTAAATCATGAATATACAAATTTTTGTCTTTAAATATAAAAACATTTTGCCAATCTTATGTTTTCTTAGGGGATGCCTTGGGAACAACTTGAATGAGTTTTTCTTTTAACACAATTGAGTAAATATAGTGCAAGATTTTCAACCTACATTTGATTGAATTTGCTTTGACAATATGTGCAACCCTTTGGTGATCTTTCTGCAGGAATGTTTGAAGGATTGAATTTTACTGGTAAGAGCATTAGCAGAAAGTAAATTTCAGAGATGCAAGTGAATATTTGCAAAGCCAAGGTTTTAAACAAATAGTTGCAAAAGCTTTACCAGTCCTAGAAAATTCTTTCTGTATTTATCTAAGGAAAAATAAATTTTTAAAAGTGATACAGCTGACACTTTAGAAATAAATAACCAGTAAGTTAGTGTTCTGGATGCTCAAAACAAATGGTCCATGAACATGCAAGCTGCAGAGAACCATACAAATAAACTAAACAAAACAAAAGCAAAGTCTGAGAATAGATCATTTGAATGTTTCTAAGTAAATTCAAGGATATTCTGGTTTGCTTGTTTATTTGTTTGTTGGAAGCTATTCCATGCACAGACAATAGGCTAAATTTGTTGAATAAATCCATTGTTGCAAATTATTCACTAAACACTAATCAATAATGCATTTTGTGGTGTATTCACTTTGACAGATGTCACTATTACTAAAAGTAATGTCTTGTAATAATGTAGTACAATGTGACACTTCATGAATAGTTGACTGAACAGAGGTTTACACTGAAAACATAGTTAATATTTGGCACTGTGAACGCTGAATCCCTTTTATCACATACGAGTAAGAACATGATCCGATTGATTCAACACATCTCTGCACTCTTCAAGTGTAGAATGGAAAAAAAAAAGATTAATAAAGGCAAAAAGAAACTTAAAAGTAATGGTCAGGTATTGAAAAACATTAGTGCAGTTTTGTGGAAATCTAGCAGTATTCTCAACTACAACTGCATATTTAAATTGAAACATCCAGAAAAAAAAAAATCTGAATACATTATTTATTGCCAATTAGCCTTATAATTGAGAAATACATCTTCTAAGCAGTGCAATTTTGATGATATACTGTGTTAATACATCTTAAGAGCCATGTTGGTTTGATGATGTACACACACTAATGACAGGCCAGCTGGTGGCAAGAGAAATTCATTTTGCAGTTGTTCTGTTGTTCTTGACAGATTATGTAAAGAGATTTAATAAAATAAAACAAATTTGAACTTCCATGTTTACAGAGACAGAAAGAGATTTCTGACAGGTTATGAAACAACTAAGAAATGTGCTGTATGTTTTGAAATATATTTCTTCTCTCAAGTTTTTTTTAGGGGTTGTTTCTATTCCAGACTACCTGCCGTTTAGGTCCTTTTACCATTCTGGGCATTTCGACTATAGATATATTAAACAGATACAGTTAAATTTTCAAAACTACATTTACGTCTCTAAAACTGATCATACCAGTGATAGAGAGAGGGAGTTAAGGAAGTTAGTTTTGAAAAAAGGTCCATGGAATGGATCTAATACCTATGCTGTCTTATCAGTCTATCCAAATATTTCATGGATGGCCTTCATAAGAAAGCTGGTAATTCACTGAAAAAAAGGTTTCAGGAAATATGAGTGTAACATAATGTGCAATGTGTAGGACAGTGTAAAGCTTAAAAGCTTTAGATTTTCTTTAGATTTTTTTCTCTTAGATTTTAGATTTCTCCTGGAAACCATGCTAAGGCACATGGAAAATAAGGAGGTGATTGGTGACAGCCAACATGGCTTCACCAGGAGCAAATCGTGCCTGACTAATTTAGTGGCCTTCTATGATGGCGTTACAGCATCAGTGGACAAGGGACAAGCAACAAATGTCGTCTACCTGGATTTGTGTAAGGCATTTGACGCTGTCCCACACAACATCCTTCTCTCTAAACTGGAGAGGCATGGGTTTAATGGACGGACCACTTGGTGCATAAGAAATTGGCTAGATGGTTGCATTAAGAGAGTGGTGGTCAATGGCTCAATGTCCAGGTGGAGACCACTGATGAACGGCATTCCTCAGGGGTTGGTATTGGGATCAGCCCTATTTAACATCTTTGTCAGCGACATGGACAGTGAGACAGAGTGCACACTCAGCAAGCTTGACAATGATACCAAGCTCTCTGGTGCGGTCAACATGATGGAGGGAAGGGATGCCATCCAGAGGGACCTTGACTGACTGGAGAGGTGGGCCCATGCAAACCTCATGAAGTTCAACCAGGCCAAGTGCAAGGTCCAGCACATGAGTTGGGGCAATCCCAAGCACAAATACAGGCTGGGTGGAGAATGGGTCGAGAGCAGCCCTGAGGAGAAGGACTTGGGTGTGCTGGTGGACAAGAAGCTCAACATGAGCTGACAATGCTTGCTGCCAGCCCAGAAAGCCAATTACATCCTGGGCTGCATCAAAGGAAGCATGGCCAGCAGGTCAAGGGAGCTGATTCTGACCCTCAGCTCTGCTTTCATGAGACCTCACCTGGAGTACTGCATCCAGCTCTGGAGCCCCCAACATAAGGAGGATATGGACTTGTTGGAGAGGGTCCAGAGGAGGGCCACAAAGATGATCAGAGGGCTGGAGCACCTTTCCTATGAGGCTGAGAGAGTTGAGACTGTTCAGCCTGGAGAAGAGAAGGCTCCGAGGAGACCTGATAGCAGTCTTCCAGTACCTGAAGGGGGCCTACAGGAAAGATGGGGAGAAACTCTTTAGCAGGGCCTGTTACGATAGGATGAGGGGTAATGCTTTTAAAATAGGAGGTAGATTCAGATTAGACATTAGGAGAAAAATTTTACAGTGAGGATGGTGGAAAACCGGAACAGGTTGCCCAGAGAGGTGGTTTCCCCATCCATGGAAACATTCAAGGCCAGGTTGGATGAGGGTCTGAGCAACATAATCTAGTTGGAAATGTCCCTGCTCATTGCAAGGGGTTGGACTAGACGACTTTTAAAGGTCTCTTCCAATTTTCATGTGAGCTGGGGAGGTTCCTCTCCAGAACTAGGACAATGAAGGTGCCCCAGGCACCCCTGTATAAGTGTCTTGGTGCTGTTAGGCTGTCTTATCTTGTCTCAAGGACACACAGTCCTGAAGGGACAGAGGGAATGATTCTGTGGTGAGACCTACATCCTACTCTCTCCAAAGGGAGCCTAGCTTTAGCTAGCTTTAGCTAGGCACACCACTTTCAGATTTCTAAACTTAGCTAAACGGAAACTTACTTCAAGTGTCTTCAAATAATATAGAATGAGAATAAAATTATTTCAGACTTCCCAACAAATACAATGGATTTGTATGATAAGCATTCTATAAGACTTCAGTTACTAAAGCTTTTAATTATCTCTCTTGAATTTTCCTTAAGATTTGTTTTCCCAAGTTGCATTTTATTTTAATATATAATATCATATTATAATTACATAACTTAAACCCCCAAAGTAAAAATGTGGGAAGCCAGTGTCTCTTTAAAAGGGTGAATAATAAGTGACAGATAACTATGGAAAAAAGGAAAGTATTATTTTGTGGATAAAGTTTAAACCTGTTGGGAAAGAAAGCAACATTTATTCACCACGTAAGCTGCTAACATTTTCAGGATTCTTTGGTAACATTTCTATAAAAGACTACTGATGTTTAACACCTGAGTTCAAACCTCAAGGGCTGTGTCACTAAGAATAGCTCCCTAGTGAAATCTGAAGGCCTTCTTGGAGAAGAACAATCTACCTGGTGGCATCCAGTATCCAATAAAATATAGACCTCTATATTCATTTCAGGGTCTTATTTCTGCTTTTTTTCTCCTTTCATTTCTTGCAATAGAAAACAGCGGTTAGTGTATAAACTGCAATTATAAATAAAAAAATCTAAGCTGAGCCTTTACTTCTGGGGCTATGTAATGGTAGTTCTAGAGTTAGGATATTTTTCAAAAGCTGTGTTCGTTAAATAATATTAATCAGGTTAAATTATACTTCATGAATATGTAATACATTTGTTCATGATCATGAGTTACATTTCCATTTATAAATAATGATCCAGTTTTACTACTACTATCGATAAATATTAAAGATATAATTTAAATTGTTTTATTAGTAACATTGTACCTAAAATATTCACATAAATACATACATATTTATACCACTATTTTCTCTTATGTTTTCCTTTTATGCTTGTATTGGAATATGCCTCAAACATATTAGAAATACATGTTAAGAGCTTGATGTCTGTATCAGAGAAAATTAAATATGCATTTGGAAACATGTATTGCTTTTAAGCATTGTATTGATTTTTACTCTAGTCTTTTACATCCAAAGAAAAATGCTGTAGTTCACAAATGCTTGTAATATGACATTTTCTGCTGCTGGCATTACAGAAGACTTACTGTTTAGCTCTTCAGACAAAAATATTGTTTCCATTCTTTGCTGCCTATAGTTATTGAGTTGGCCTCTATTTTCGGTATTCATGTGAAGAAGTTAAAGTGATAGCAATCAAATAATTAACCTAAAATACTCTGTTACAATGCTTTTCGGGTTAAGACTCCTAAAATCTAAAAAATAAAAGATTAAATATGTCTTTATCATTTTGAAGGCAGAAGTTAAGGTTATGTGTAGCATATGTTTTAATAGTAATAAAAGATTCAACAACTACAGATAAAAAGCCAAGAATTTAAGCTTGTCTATGCTACATTTAATTTCATAATCAGATACGGTGACTGTTGATGTCTCATAGACAGATAATGCTCATGAAGAAAAATCACTTTCCTAGTTATACTTAAGAATCGTGCACAGATGAACTGTGCTTGGGAAAACTGCAGACCCACTGGATTTGTAGATCTGCAGTCTTTCCCCAGCTGTGCTTCAAAGCTTGTGGAAAAAACTTGACAACTACTGCTGGCGTAGGAGGAAGAGCAGAGTGCAGAAATGTTATGTTCTATTGCAGACTGGCCTGCGAGATTAGCAAGGTAGTAAGGAGAGGTAGCAAGTGGGATAGCAGGAACATCACGCTCTTGTTACAGAGCTCCCAGCTGCTGGAGATTAGACATATGGCAATGCTTTGTAATTATTTGTATTTCTTTAGCGTCTAAAGACTCCAGCTGGGATCAATGCACCACTGTGTAATCACTTACTGTATAAAAGATGGGCCCTATTCCAAAAAGTTTAGGATCTGAAAAGACAAGGCAGAGAGATTAAAAGAATCCTTTCCAAGAAGCAAAAGAGAAGACATGGTTGGTATGAATTATGCCAATCTCAGGTTTAAAAAAAATATTTTTAGAGACTTTTAAAAAAACAATTGATTTTCGGGATGAAAGGCGGGGAGGACTATGCAGGCAGAAACGTCTAAATGGGAAGAACAAAAGAAAAGGAAAAAGACATTGAAACGGGATATAAAGGAAGAGAAGAGAGAGGATGAAAGGAAATAGAAGACAGAAAGGAGTATGGATAAAAAGGAGTTCATTCACAGACCTTTGGAAAGTAGTTAAATTTGATAGTACCCACTTTTTGCCTGATCTTTAATAAACTAGCTAGTCTTCATAATTGAATGTAGTAAATCTATCTAGACATACCTAAAACAAGTTTTTAGCTCCATTATCTCTTCCGATAACATTGCTGTACAGCTTAGTCCAACATAATTGTCTAACACAGTATACGTGACACTGTCCAAAGTCCCAAGGGTTTAGAATGATCCAGGAGTTCACAGAATCATAGAATCATAGAATGGATAGAATGGTTAGAGTTGGAAGAGACCTTCAAAGGTAATCTAGTCCAACCCCCCTGCAAGGAGCAGGGACATCCCCGTCTAGATCAGGTTGCTCAGAGCCTCATCCAGCCTGGCCTTGAACGTTTTCAGGGATGGGGCATCCACCACCTCTCTGGGCAACCTGTTCCAGTGTTCTACAACTCGCATTGTAAAACAATTTTTCCTAATATCCAATCTAAATCTACCCCCCTCTATTTTAAAACCACTACCCTTCGTCCTATCACAACAGTCCCTACTGAACAGCTTCTCCCCATCTTTCTTGTAGGCCCCCTTGAGGTACTGGAAGACCGCTATCAGGTCTCCCCAGAGCCTCCTCTTCTCCAGGCTGAACAGCCCCAACTCTGTCAGTCTGTCCTCATAGGAGAGGTGCTCCATCCCTCTTATCATCTTTGTGGCCCTCCTCTGGACCCTCTCCAACTAGTCCATGTCCTTCTTATGTTGGGGGCTCCAGAACTGGACACAGCACTCCAGGTGGGGTCTCACCAGGGCAGAGTAGAGGGGGAGAATCACCTCCCTCGACCTGCTGGCCACGCTCCTCTTGATGCAGCCCAGGATGCAGTTGGCCTTCTGGGCCATAAGAGCACATTGCCCGCTCATGCTGAGCTTCTTGTCCACCAGCACTCCCAAGTCCTTCTCCTCAGGGCTGCTCTCGATCCATTCTCCGCCCAGCCTGTATTTGTGCCTGGGATTGCCATGACCCAGGTGCAGGACCTTCCACTTGGCTGGTTAACTGAACAGCTGCTTCTCTGAACCATCATTTACACTTAACACATACACTGTGGGTATGCATGCCTTCATGCAACCTAGTCACCATTTTTAGTATGGAAAATATGTTTTTTTCTCAGAAATCATACAGGAAACAGATGTAACACATTGCTGACCTAGCATTCTTTGTACACCACAGTGTTTACATAGAGGGCAGTATCTTGTGGTTTACATTGGACTTATATATTTGAGTATATATTTGACTTATATAATGGAAATATATACATTTTCTATAATGGAAAAATATATATATTTGACTTCTATAATTTGAATTTTTACATGGTTACCAGGAGGAGATGGCATTGTACAGGAGGTAATTAAGGAGAAATCCTGGAATCTGAGTGTGGAATATTTCCTCAAGGTTGAATCTCTCATATAATATCAGGTCAGCATCAAAGAAGAAATCGTAAGTAGGAATAAATCCCCTCTTAGTATGGAGACCTTGTTTCAACTAAAATTTGAAATCAGTATGCTCCCATTTCAAAACATTTTTTCAGGGAGGTCACAGGTGGATGGAGTTGTTGTTTAACTGGCAAGTTGTGATCTCTCCAGCACCATAGAAACAAAAACTAGAAAAAAAGAGTAATGGACAGTAGTTTATTTAAGAATTGATTACATGAAAAAGACAGGTTAAATTGCTTAAAAAAATAGAATAACAATTTCCCCTCCTCTCAATACCTATTTTGAGTTAAATAATATTTTTCTGGGCTGTCCACATCCATAAATTTATACTAAAATAAAATAGGGTTTAATTTCCTTTGCTGCAAAGCAGGGAGAGGTTCAAAGGACTGGAATTTCAGCTGTATAGTCCCCAAAAGAGCAAGAGGAAAAAAAACTGTACTGATCCACTGTTTAAATAATGTTTTTCTCATTGCAAAAGTTCCTCTTTGCATACAGAATGGGAATGAATACATTCAGTCTTAGCCTCTAGAAAATGGACTTATCTGCTCCACTTCAGACTAGAAGTCTGAGCTATAATATATACATATGACAATTTCCTAATAAATTCAATTTAACTTAAACTATAATTAACTTAAACTCATATTTGTTGTTTTTTTTTTATCAGAGGCTATGAATTCTGGGTATGCAGTGGGTTTACTTTCTGGGCAGTAGAGAAAGCAAGGTAGTAGTCACTATCAGAAATTTAGGCTGTAATTCGGTATATAGAAAACTCACACACTCCCACTGTAAGCATAAACCCAGTTATATCTCATGTCACAGTTAACTAGCTTACAATACAGTAGTGACCTGTTTAAAACAAGCCAAACCACTCAGCCAAAATTGGTTTGGCCTTTCCTTCGCTTCCAAGGTTCTATTTCCAGAAATCCCCCTCGAGTTGTTCAGCTGGCATTATCTGTTTCATTTCCAATCAGTGCTAGTGCCACCACTTTCCACGTTTATTATTATTCTGTAGTACTATAGACATGCTTAGCTATCCCAGAAGTTCAGAGATGCAGTGAACAGTCCAAGCAGTCTTGCCTGCTAGAATAAAATGACAAAGAGCTTTTTATTGTCCCGTATTGAAATATGATTTGTTTCTAACTTTAGTTTAAAACTGATGAAATATTTTAATTACTATTTTTCCTATAATGGAACTAAAATATGAAGATGAGTGTATGTTTAACAGTGGAACTAATATCCTCCTTGTCAAAATGCCATCAGGTGCAAAGGATTTTTTTTTCAGACACAGCTTGCAGAATAGACAATAAAAATTTCTGAGAAATCCATAATTTTCATTTCTGTAGTTTCATGGAAAGATATTTGAAATATTATTATTATTTTAGTTCTCCACAGAAGATCATAGAGTAAATTTTCACCATCATTGGTGATGTCTTCACAAAAGGCATCCATACACTGTCAACAAAATAGCAAAGTTAAGACCTGAATTTGTTCTATGACTATGTCCTGTATTCTTAACTAACGTTGGAAAATGACAATACCTACTTTTTCAGATATATGTGAACTTAATTTTGGATACTGCTTAATTCTAGCACTGACTTGTTCCTTGTTTAAAAATAAACCATATAGAGCAGTAAGAAAAGCAGAAGATGAAAGCAAGCTGCCTCTTTTTTTTTTTTTTCTCCCCATAGGGAGACAAAGCAGCTTGAGAAATCCTACCACATTTGTTTTTTATTATGTGACTATTTTAAATAACTACTTGATTTTTTTTTTCCTTTGCAGTAATGTCCTTCCATTTTACCATACTTGAAGGAGACACACAGTATTTACTGCTGGCAAAGCAATTCAGAGTCTAAATGAAATGTGAATATCTGTAATGCTCCTGTTGCTGTAGTATTTACTTCCTAACAATCAAGATTTTTTTTTTTTTACCCTCGTAGGACAGTTGACAGAGAAGAAACAAATGAGACAGGTTTGGGTTTTTTTTTTCAGTTTATAAGGAGTCCATGTTTATTCACTGTAATTTTGTAAGGCTTCTGTTTGCATGTGAAAACACATTGATTTCATGATCACATGGCTTTAAGAAGACTTTCTGCTTTGCTTTCTTGTCTCTGATCTTTTATTGTCTCTGATTTTTACCGCTCCAGCTGCTGATTCTTGATAAATACATCCCTCCTATAAAAACATTTATGTGTGAAATAAATAAGATTGCCCTCCTCTGTTAATATATTTATAGTTTGCTGACCATTAACAGTATGGGGGCCATGTTATTTAGAAAGGAGTCTGTATGATATACCTTTACTCACTGTAACAAAAGAATTTCTTTGTGTCATAGCTGTATTACACTGACATATTTTGATTCTCTGGGTTTTTGGTTTTTTTTTTTCAAAATGAGTCAATCCTTCCGCAGCTACTAAGCAAGACTTTCCAGAGGGAAATATAAACTCATATCTTTTTTTCTCTGAGAGTTTCCAATTTTCTCCTATTGTTCTCATGATCCACATTATTTCACCTATTCAAGTTTCCCTTATATTAAGCTTTTAGAGCATTTATAATGTTACATATATAATAATATTTTCCAAATCATACTTCTTCTTGAAGAACTAAAGACAGTGGAAAGATTCCCATTCTCAAGGGACTAAGCATATTTGAATTATTCGAGCATACCATGAAGCAATTTCATATTTAAAGAAAATTGTATTAACAACCAAGAAGAACTCAGTATGTCAAGATGTTTAGATATATATTTAGAAAAAGTATATGTACAAAATTTATGTGTATTGCATATATTTTTATATAATGTATGAATTTAAAAATATAAATATACATAAATTATAAAGAAGTGTTATACATACATATACTTGTTAACATTTTAAGTGTAGAGGTTTCAAAATTATTTTCTCCTTCAAATAATCAAATTAAACTGAAGCACATAAAATCATAAAATGACACTTGAGGTTAGTGAAGGTCCAATCCCAGTACATCTTATTTTGACTGAATAATTTTCTACAACTGAATAATTTCTTCTCTCCCTTTCCCTCACCACTACCCTAGTCTACGTGCCTGAACAAGTAATTGTTTTTTATGTCCTATTGATCTAACAGCAGTGTAGAAGTAAGAGCTCAAACCTGACAGTAGTAAAATATGATGCTTTTACTGATTAATTGCGAGGAGACAGTTAGTGTTATCTGTATATTAGTTTTCTGTATATTCTACTGGAGGTTACATGTTTCTCCAGAAGTGTTCCTTTGCACTGTATTTTCTATAGGATGCCTAAAGTAACAGATATTAAACAGGTGAAGTAGCATAAGGAATATTAGATTTGGGGCATTATTCCATTAAATTGATAACATCTAGTGGCATCTTGAACAGTGACTGAATTACTTTAGAGATTTACATTACAGATGTACGTTAAAATGCATGTAAGGATTTCCTGTAATTTCTTAAGGTTATCCTAGTTCAGCTCAAAATCTCATTTCTACATTTTTTTTTAATTGACAATATTCTACAATGCTGAAAACACAAAGTCTTTTTGTTCTCTATTATCCCTTCTGTTCCTAATGTTTATTCCCACCTGAATTCAGAAGAGTAGATTGTGGCATTGATCATAGTACAATAATGAACAGTGATGTCACAAAGGAAGGATTATTATTTCAGGTGAGAGAAAGCAGCTAGAGCATATTAATTTTCCAGAAACAATGATATCAAGTTTTCATGCAAATGTCCTTTGTAATATAGAATAATAGAAATGAAATGCAGTCAATATGTAGTGTGACTACAAGTAGCTTTTTTTTTCTTAAAGAAATGCTTTTCAAAGCTATACCACAAGAAGACAGTGATCTTAAAGGTGACTCAAACAGAAACAGACAAATGTAGGGTGGAATTGTATCTCAGTAGCACAAAAAACAAAGAAGCTTAAAAGTTCTATGTCTTTGCCTGTTTCCACTTTAATCATTTTACTGCTTTGTTTTCCTTCCTTCTTTATCTTTTTTCCCCTTTTTCTCTTTAAATAATACATGGCTTGTATCAATGAGTAACTGAAAAAGTAACTAAATCATGACATTAACAATAGACAAGAAAATGAAAACACAACAATTTTAAAGGTTTTTTTCAGTGTGTTGAGATTCTTTGTTAGTATTTGGTTAATTTAATTGCCAGAAAGCACAATAACGACTATGCATCTGAGACTTACAAGTATACCAGTGAAATCAGAAGGGGTGAAATATAGCATTATGCATTTGTACTAGAAGAAAAAAAAAAAAAAGTAAACACTTGCTTAAAAAAAACAAAGCCAAAACAAAACTAAAACCACACTAACATTTTCCAAGTGTCCCCTGCTTATCAACAGAAATTATTATACGAAAATGGTATGAATGTTGTTTTCATTTTTCCTTTGAGGTATCACCATTAAAATCAGAAATACATTTCTGCTTGTCTTAGCTTTGCTAATGTTTTAAATTTAATATCTCAGATGTTTTATAATGTGTTTATAAAAATAAGTACTGAGATATATGTTCATACATTGTTACAAATAATATAATTATAGATTTTAATATATCCTCCAAGAAAACCTCTGGAATTAATTTTTCTTAAACAAAAATCTATAGGTTTTTTTTTTGTCCTTACAGATTTGGATGTCAAAATGTTTATAAAAATGAAATGCTGGATCCAATAAAATTACTAATTTTCCTGCAGCAATTATTCCCTGATTGATAGTACCTTGTGTTTTGGTTTGCTCAAAGAGGTATCTACTCATGTTCCTTTTACAAGGAGGATTATTACAAAAGCAGTTTAGAAGAAATAAGCATTTACTGAAAAAAAACCCCTCTGTCCTGGAAGAAAAACTATTTTCAAAATAAAACTAAAAAAAACCCAACTACTAAATATTTTAAAGGACATGCAATTAATTTCAGCTGAATAAATTAATTATAAGCATATTTAATTTCCCTCCTTTACTGTCAGAACTGATTACAATGACAAGACTGACTCAGAGAATATTTGCTTACAACAAAGGAAAGATTTTATATATGAGTTTAGCCTCCCATAGAAATCTAACTGAAGGTCTGGATCTGAGTTTTTTCCTACCTAAATTAATAGACTATTCCAACCAATTTCATATTGGGGGTTGGACTAGATGACCTTTGAAGGTTCCTTCCAGCCATAACCATTCTATGATTCTATGAAATTAATGGAAGACTCATGGAGATTTCAGATGAGGCCTTGTTATGTATGCTTGTGGCTCACAGAGCCTGATGGGTTTATTTTGCAATGGAACATCCTAATAGTTAGGAGAACGTTCAACTTCTGTAGCTTGCTTAACTACAATACTCACAATAAGTTTTCCAGGAAAGATTTTTTCAAATAGATTTTAAATAAACTCTCTTTACTTATAGTAGTGCTCAGAAGACTAAAACATCTAAGCACATTATTTTATCAAAGTTCTTGTAAATGCCACAAAATCTGTGCAAATTCAGTTTTACTGGAATTTCTTAATACATAGGAGTACTTGCACAAGACTGTAGAGTGAAGCAGGGCTATGAGTAATTATGGACAAAAATACCAAATTATTGTTTGAGACATACACCAACAGTACTGCTTTATAGCAGCACACACTTTCACTGGAATTAGGCTTTAAACTAGAAATAATATAAAACTGCATTCTAACTAGTTTATAATCCAAAAATATCAATTTAAAACTTCATTCTGTGTTTAGACTTTGTCTTTGAATTTTTTCTAAAATTCTGCATTTTACAAACCCTTTTTTTTTTTTTCTCAAAAGCACCAGAACAGACAGCTCAGTCTGGTGTCAGTATTACGCAGTAGGGCCTTAAATAACTTAATTAATTTGCAATTAATAATGTTGCACTTCACATTGAGGTCTCACTGAATTGATGACTGAAGTTATATGATTTTCATGTACAGTTGCAGTAACTGTATGTTAAATGTGACAGTAATAAAGTAGTGGACCTGTTGGAATGCTAATTACTCCTAAGAGTCTCGTTCAGCACTAAACAGTATCACCAGTATTTTGAACTAAACTCTGTCCTTCTTGGAGCAGATTGAGGAAGAAATAAGAGAAGATGAGGCAGCCTTTTAACTTTGTGCAAACTAGAAGGATATGGGAATCAGAAAGGAAGTTCTGTTTCATTTGTGTAATATACATGAGAAGACTGAAAACACTGAAAATATGAAGAAATCAGAACTTCCTCAAGTCCCTGCTCAGAGGTTGGTGTTACTGCCACTGAAAAGCTTGAGTTTTGGAATTGTAGTAACACAGAAACATTACTATATTTGTTAATAACAATACATATTTTTATTATATGTAGTATTTTTTATATTTTATATATTTATAATACATATATGCATATATTATATCTATATAAACATACGTGAATATGTATATATACATATACATAACTACAAGTGTTACAAAAATTTCTGCTACTACAATGGAAATGTAGTAACAGCTCAATTTTTACATTTTTTTTTCTGTAGACTCTTTGGAACCCAGTAATTGCATGTGATGTGGAGTAGAATTTTTGTAAGGACCAGAAATCATTCTTAATTTCCAAAGAGGTTCTATGTGCAGGACTAGATCATAGGATGTAAAGCAGGATAAACTATCTTTCAGGCTTTTTGGGTTACATTATGAAAAATTTAATGACATGGACAATGGGATTGAGTGCACTCTCAGCAAGTTTGCCAACAACACCAAGATGTACAGCATGCTAGAGTGAAGTGATGCCCTCCAGAAGGACCTTGACAGGCTGGAGAGGTGGGCCCATGCAAAACTCAGGAAGTTCAACCAGGCCAAGTGCAAGGTCCTGCATGTGGGTCAGGGCAATATCAGGCACAAATACAGGCTGGGTGGAAAATTGGTTGAGAGCAGCACTGAGGAGGACTTGGGGGTCTTGGTGGATGAAAAATTCAACACGAGCTAGCAATGCGCGCTTGCAGCCCAGAAAGCCAACTGCATCCTGGGCTGCATCAAAAGAAGCACGGCCAGAAGGTCAAGGGAGCTGATTCTCCTTCTCTACTCCCCTCTCGTGAGACTCCACCTGGAATACTGTATCCAGCTCTGGAGCCCCCAACATAAGAAGGACATGGACCAGTTGGAGAGTGTCCAGAGGAGGGCCACAAAGATGATAAGAGGGCTGGAGCACCTCTCCTATGAGGACAGGCTGAGAGAGTTGGGGCTGTTCAGCCTGGAGAAGAGAAGGGTCCAGGGATACTTTATAGCGGCATTCCAGTACCTAAAGGGGCCTACAAGAAACCTCAAGAGAGGCTTTTGACAAGGGCATGTAGTAATAGGACAAGGGGCAATGGCTTTCAAACGGAAGAGGGTAGATTTACACTAGCTATAAGGAAGGAATTTTTTACAATGAAGTTGGTGGAACACTGGAACAAGTTTCCCAGAGAGGTGGTAGATGCCCCATCACTGGAAACATTCCAGGCCAGTTTGGATGGGGCTCTGAGCGACCTTGTCTACTGGAAGATATCGTTGCCCAGGGTAGGGGGATTGGAACTTTAAGGTCTTTTCCAACACTGACCATTCTGTGATTCTACAATATGATTCTATAATTTACCTAGAAAGAAAGAAATTTATCTAGAAAGAAAGAAATTTGTCTAGAAAACAATCTCTACATATGCAATATCATTCATTGCTGAACGCATAAGCTGTTTTATGTTTATTGAGATATAAATATTTTATGATTTAACCCTCTTATATGCAACTAGCAAAGATGTTGATAGCAGTTTCAATAAATAGAGCAAAATGGGATTCCAAGAAATACGAGGGAAAAAAAAAAAAGTGAAGATTTCAGAATTTCTCTTAACTGTTTTCAGAAACTCAGCAAGTAGAGGAAATAAGAAATCTTGAAACACCAGGAAGAGGAAAGGAGTGTCACTTTATCAATACAGGATGCATCTTAATGAAAAATCAATACCATTATCATCACTGGAACAATGAAGCTTTCATATGTTCTTTTTGCTTTCACAAATCTTCAAACTATCATAAAAGTGGATAATGAGAATAGGCAAGCAGAGAGACTTTTTCTGTCCTCATATTTATTATCTAAATTCTAGTTTATTTATTATGCATCTGTTTAGTCAGGTTGGTTTGTTCAGTCAAGCTACTTTGTTTAGAAATCTGCATCTTTTCTTTCCTGCATTTTCTGTTGTACTGTGTTTTTTTCAAACTGTATTTGCTTTGGATAACAGAAAGCTATGGCCTCTGCTGATTCACTTAAGAGATGGTTATTTGCTTTCTATGCAAAGTGTGATACCTCAGGCCTCTTGAATACAGTAAATAAAATAAGCAGTAGATGACACATTGGTTGCAGCTGATGAATATGGAAATAGATTGCAGCACCTATCCTTAAATATGGCATAGCAGTGGAGAAACCCCCCCCAGCCACTAGAAGTTGCCTACTGAAGCTGTTTAGAACTCTGTGAAAGGTACTGAACGTAAAGGTAAAGCCATGGAAATGTCCTTTGGATCTACACAAAGCCAAATCATGGGACCACTAGGAGCCTGTTTCGGTGCAAGACAGGGGTTAAGTGGCGCAGCTTAGCTGACATACATTTACAGGAGCTGCGTACTTAACTTCCATTTTTAATTCTGAAAATCTCCTTGTGTGTATCACAGCACAACATTGACAGTCCATTGTAGGGGAGCTTTAGTAGTGGTTTGGGTTTTTTTGCAAGGGATGACTTCACAATCTTTCCCTAGGGAAAAAGCAATGGGTGGAAGAGAGCAGCAAGAGCAGAGTGGCTCTTTGGGGAACAGGGAACTAGGAGCAGCGGGAGCTCCCCACGGGTCCGTCACGGCAGAGCTTGGCAACCAGGGCCTGTCCCACTGCCCCATCCAGGAGCAGGGCAGTCGAGGAGACCCAGGACAGCCTTAGCCTCAGGAACTTGGCAAATCCCTGGGGACGGGGACAAGCAAAGGCCAGGCTGGGGTATGGGCTTGTGGGTGGGCCCATGCCCAGGCAGGGCAGAGCTGTAGGAGCTGGAAATGGGCCCAGCTGGGTTGTCACTGGGACAAGACCTGACAGCCCCAGGGGGCTGCAATGGGGTCCTGGGCCATTGGCAATGTGAGAGGAGCCCTGGGGAGTGGGCAGGAACAGACTGGGTTGGCAGTGTCTCAGCATTGTGGCAGTGGGGAACACATACATTTTGTTTACATGACTTGGTGAAATAATGAGAAATAAACAACACATTAGAGATACTAAAAGACAACCAAAAAAAGGCAGTGCTAGATAACAGGATAGATGTAATCAGATAGGCATTTGAGATGAACCTTCATCAAACTCTTTGGTGGAAGACATCTGACATGATTTTTCTTTTGCCTACAGTAGTCTCCCTCATCTATCCTTGATGTTTCATTTTACAGAGTCTTGCTCTCCAGGCTTTTTTTTTTTTCAGATTTAGACTAGAAGGAATCCAAGGTTTCAAAAAAAAAAAAAAAAAAAAAAAAAAAAAAAAAAAAAACCCCAAAAAACTCCTTGTTAAAACCTACAAATCTTCTGGTACACAATAGTAGAAACTGACATTGGATAGATTTTATGTCTGAGGCCATAAGTATATTTTAAGTCTTACCTCCTTATTTCTCAGGGACTTCTTCCCCAAATCAGACAAATAAAAAAAAAATCCTTTTAACTGTCCAATTACTCTAGAGCACCTCAAGTGAATTGTAGAGCCCCCAACTAACATAGTAACTCATGAATTGAATTACAGTCCCATAGAAAGAAGGATACTTCGAAGATGGATAGAAAAGAGCTGAGTCAACTGGAAAGCAGATGTACACCACACTTTGCCATTAATGGTCAGTATTATTTATACATATTGTACACATATAAAACACAAACAGATACCCTACCAAAAACCCTATCAAGGATATTAGGAGCATAAAACCATCTTCATTTCTAATTCCACGTGTACAGTATTGTATATTCATAGACAATGCAAAGAAAGTGTCCAGGCACAATCACTGATGGAGGTGTTAGCATTTACAGACAAAATTACATGCTTTACAACTACTACTGTCACCTTACATTCAGAAAACAGAAGTTGTCTGAACTTGACCTCAAGCTCAAAATCTGAGATAAGCTTAGAGTTATGATAAATACATGGCATATGGTGCATGGTTTTATCTGTTACAATATGGCTTTTAAATTCCCAGAAGTAGTTTTCACAATTTCAGTCTCCATAATCAGAGCCTTAATTTTCAATGATGCCAGGAAATTATAACCAGTATTTGACTGTTCTTCCTGCCTTGATCTATTGACCTGAAAGAAAAGAGTCACAGATATTCTTTAAAAAGCCTCATCTAACTTGCTCAAGATTGCAGAAATTCAAGTGTTCAGAATCTTCAAACCCTGTTCCCTAAAGATTTGTTTGTTTCAGATTAATGAAAATGCATAACTAACAGATTAATGTAGTAATCTTTGCTGTAATTCTGGAAATGTCACTAAATGATATTGCATTTGGTTTCGTGCATTTTAGATAGAACATTAACATTTTAATCTGGGATATTCATTTTTTGCTTAGGCTATCTCTGACCTTCACTTTGAAACAGGCTTATTTATAAATGGTCCTGTGTTTTAATCAACAATATGATATGAGTTCCTCCCTCTAGAAATAAACACTATACTATCCTTCTTAGGTTTTGGGTTTTTTTCTCTCCAAAATAGCTGATATTCCATTGCTAAACAGGAAAAAAAAAAGTCAACTTCAGTTCCGAGTTCAGTTCAGTCATAGTTTGTTTATGTGTATTGAATCTACTGGATAAAAATAAATAGAAATCAGCTGCAGCTTGGCAAAGCAGTTCCTTCAGATTCAGTCTCCCTGAAAGATCATATTTCATTTTTTCTTCAGCTAATTGAGTTCTGACCTCATTGACTTTTTAATAGTATTTAAACTTTACAGGCACTTTACACCATGCCTTTTATGTATTGCACTAAGAAATTTCTGAACTTTCCATTCAAAAGTGAAATACTTCATGACAATATGGAGAGGTTAGACTGACAGAGAAACACAGGCTTTATTTTTTTTGTTGAGAATTTCTTATTAAAGATAACTATATTTTACTTCCTATATGGACAGATAAACTGAGCCTGAAAGAAGTGATGGCTCTCGCTGTGGAAAATGTTTCAGGTGGAGTTATTCCCAGTAGAGAAGAGGTCTTACAGAGAACTTATGTTTTCCAACTGGAATGTTGAAATGATCACTTAAAGTTTGCTTTCTGGAGATCAAATTACTTGAAGGCAAGGGCTAGAGGTCAAGTCACATACTAGCCCCTTGGATCCTTCAGTAGCTAGCTCCACCCTGACCCTAAAAAATACAGGAAACTGAGACACTCATCTCTTTCATTTACTACTCAGCACCAAGGCTAGTGGAAGTGGTGATGAATGGCTGAAGATTTCAGCATTCACCTCCCTAATGCCTACTTGTTTTTGCATGGTAAATCAAAACTGAAATAAACTTTCTAGATAGGAAACTAACAACTAAATTAATTCTATTCCAGGTTTTGAGGGTCTTTATATATTTTTTTCATTGGAAGATTTCATAATATTTCAGACAGTCTTTAATGGGAAGAGTTTCCATTATTCAGAAATGTCTAACTTTTTATAAGCAGGCAAAATTAGAGAAGTCAACATACCTTGAAACTAAAGCGACTCAAAGTAGCTACTCAAACTACCTCTTCACCTACTGCTTACTTATCTTGTTTGTACATCTCTACAAGAAGAAGGACTAATAGAGATTTTTTTTTATAACACCTAATTATGACACTTTCTTCTACCCCTTCATACTTTCCTTTGATCTTGGAAATCTATTCCGTCAATTTTTAATTAGAAAGATTTTTTTTTCACAACTCATAAGACTCAGTTTTAAAGTGTTCATAGTTGCTGCAATTTCTTGATTAAACAGCTCTGCCTTCAGCTGTTCTGTCACTTATATTCTGTTCACCTCTAGAAATACAATATTTCAATTTATTTTAACAGGAGGTTTGAATAAGGTAAAAACAGAGATTATTCAAAGATATGTGAAATTTCTACTTTAATCTAGAAATATCTTTTAAAGCTTTTCCCAGGCAACTGGGACACCATCAGCTGTTATGTTTAAGACACTATTGAGGCTTTCAGTACAATTCTACACCTTTTTTCCCAACCCTATGAGGAAGATCTTATATCTAGAAAAAAAACCACAACAAAACTTTCTCATTGTATTTTGAGTTCCTTTTCCCCATTAAGAATCTTTAGTAAGACATGAAAGCCAAATTTATAGATTTAAAACCATGTACTTTGTTTACTATAGTATGTTTATCTTATTGGCAAACCAGTATGGTTTACTACATAGTATTTTTGCCTTAATGAAATTCAGTTTTCAGAAAGAAAAAGAAAAATCTCCTAAAGGCAAAAATGGACACTCATCTCTCAGATAAAATCAAATTGACAAAGTAACCATAATACTACTTGGATAAAGTTAACATTTGTTCAAGCATGGCAGCGCTTGACAGATAAAAATGTTGGGCAGAAAGCCAGTTTGTGGTGCCTCAGAGAAAAGCATAAGCACCATATATGTGGTATGTATGCTCATACTGCTTTATAGACCTATAGAAGAATCTTGCAGTTTTCTATGAATACAATATTGTTGTGGTTTAGCCCCACTCGGGACCAAACTATGCAGTCTCTCTCTCTCACTCTTCCCACCCTCCAAGGGAACAGGGAGAGATAATATAAGAAAAAAAGCTCGAGGTTGGAGATAAGGACAGGGAGAAATCCTTAAAGTGACTGTTATGGGCAAAACAGACTCAACTTGGGGAAAACTATTTCTTATTGTTAGTAAAACCAAAGCAGGATAATGAAAAAGAGACCAAGATAACCGCCCCCCACCCCTCCCTCTTCCCAGGCTTAACATTATCTCTACCTCCTTCCCCCACCACAAGTGGCACAGAGGGGAACAGGGAATGGGTGTTGTGGTCAGTTTACCACTTGTCGCTTTACGCCACTCCTTCCTCTTCGGGGGAAGAGCTCCTCACAGTCCTCCCCTTCTCCAGCGTGGCGTCCCTTTCATGGGCTACAGTCCTTTGTGAACTGCTCCAGCGTGGGCCTTTTTTTTCCACAGAGTGCAGTCCCTCTGGAACGGCTGCCCCAGCAGGCCCTCGACAGGCCACAGCCTCCTTCAGGCATCCTCCTGCACTGATGTAGGGTTCACCACGGGCTGCAGGTGGATCTCTGCTCCTCCAGGACCTCCATGGGCCACAGGGGGACAGCCTGCTTCACCATGGTCTTCACCACAGGCTGCAGGGGAATTCTAGCCAGGAGTTGGATTACTCTTCCCCCTCCTTCTTCACTGACCTTGGCATCTGCAGTCATTCCTCTCACCAGAAATTCTTCACAATTGGCTCAGGCAGATGCCTCTAAGGTTCTCTTCACATCTCCTCTCTTCACTTCTTGCAGCCGGGCTGGGCTGAGTCGGGCCCAGATGGCTGTCTGGCTGGAGGCCAGAGATTGAGGGTCACAAGCCTCGCAAGGCTTGCGCTTCCCTCTCTCTTCACGTCTTCTTCTTCTTCACGTCTTCTTCTTCTTATTTTTTTTCTATTTTTCCCTTTCTTAAATACGTTATTGCAGAGGCGTTATCACAGAACATTCTGCTACCAATTGCCTCAGACCTGGCCAGCAGCGGGTCCTCCCTAGGCCCAGCTGACTCCACTGATCAAAGGGGAAACAATTTCCAGCAGCTTCTTAAAGAAGCTACCACCCCATCATAGCCTCCCCTCACTAAATAAAACTGACACAAATATGAACAACTGAATGTCTGTATTTTGATATTGAGGAGTCTGGCGTTGTTCTGGTGGTGGGTTTTTTTTCAGATCTCTAAATCTTCATCTTAATTTCAACAGTACTTCAGAAATTCTTTTATAGGAATTAGCGTTCAGAAAAATTAGAATGCATTAGAAAGTGTAAAATTGCTTTTAAAGTTATCGTACAACAATATATTATCTAATAGCTAGAAACTCCTTTATGATGCTATAGAGAGTAGCGCAACTAAGCATTACTGGTTTAATTCAGGATTATAAACTCTTCTGAAGCAAGAATAAGTATTCCACACTCTGAGGAAATTCTCTGTTCTCCTTTTATCTTTTCAGTACATAAAGAAATGTCTCTAGTTCATGAGAACTTATTTTTTATCCATAGTATGTAAGATCAAATTGAACATCAAGTCTTATCTCATCTTTGCATATAAATTAAAATGTATTTTGTCAACAACCTGTGACAAAACAGTCTTAGCTAGGACTAGTGCTGGCTCCAAACTAAATGCTCTTTTTTAAAAAAATAGCGTGAGAAATAGTCTTGATTTTTTCCTAACTCAGCAGAAGTTTTTGTTCTTCTATCACGGGACAAAAATCACTTCCTCTTTCTTGTTATTAGAAATC
Organism: Ardeotis arabs; assembly: GCA_011801015.1. Taxonomy (NCBI): domain Eukaryota; kingdom Metazoa; phylum Chordata; class Aves; order Otidiformes; family Otididae; genus Ardeotis; species Ardeotis arabs. Next base: position 4,316 of record JAAGAY010141821.1, on the reverse strand, counting down.
AAAAGAAGTAGCTTAAGGGCTAGCATTTCTTTCCTCAGCTTTGCTCAACAGCAGCCACCTTCCCAAGCTTTCCTGTGTCACTACACAAAGGCACTAAAGTGTGCACAGAGCAAGGATATACATAGTGATGCTTCAAATATTTTAAAAATCACATTTTCTAGATTATTAAAAGACTGAAATAACTCATGATTTAATAGTGATGAGAAAACAAAAGTTGAAACAGAGTCACACTCGGAAACAAATAATCACTTAACTAAGGCTTAAAATCTTGAGTAGCTCAGAAGGATGCCACAGTGAGCCATTTGCCTAGGAGTGCTTCCTATAATACATGAAGATATTTTATCTTTCAAAAAAAACCAAATAAAATCAGATACATACCAAAATTCAACTGTCAGTCCCAGGAACACTGATGTTATTTAGTCCTATTAAAGTTTCCAGTGACAATGATAAAATACCAACAGTCAGCAAGGGTTTACAATAATACGTCTACTGTTACAGGAGTACTCACTGCTATTTTGTATTCACTGTTACTTGACAAGGAACTGTGAGGTTTAGATCTCAAACAAAGGAAAAGATCATTTAAAAATGATAAGAAAATCTACAAGGGAAACACTAAATGTGATGGTGCTGGGGATAGTGTGGTGGCTTCCAGTTTCAAGAATACAGTTGGGAAAAATTAAAGAACATAATGCTATATACATTTGATAGTGATATATCAATAAAGAAAATCTAGAATAATTCTGCCTGAGAGTAACATGTTTCATAGAAGATGGCAGTGCGTGGAAAGCATTTCTTTGCTTTCCATTTGAGGATGGAAGTACACTTGCAATTTCTTCAAAGTTGCACAGATTTCTTTTCCAGCAGTTTCAAAAAAGTATTACACAAACTCTTGAACAGAGATTGGATGAGTTTATCATTTCATTATATTATTGAAATAGTTACAGTAAAAGAGCTTGTAGTTTCTTTCTTTATAATATCTTCCATGAGTTAGAGAGCAAAGTCACCAAAAACTTTTACCTATGAAAAATATTTTTTACAACTAATTTTCTTGCTGTGGTTTTGATTGAGGTAGGAATATTGGAGCCATATCCCGGAGGCTTTAGAACATCCTTATGGAATTCAGAGTGGGCTTCAATCCTCCTTCAGAAGGAGGAAATTATTTAAAGCTCAATTTTCCAACTAAGGATATTCAGAAGGGGAATAATATAGCCCTAATATTGTTCTACTCACTAATTCAGCAACTTCAGCACTAAAAACCAGTGCCAGGATTACATGCCTATCCATTCAACAGAGATGATGTTTAATAAATATGTCTAAGACTACCCTTGGTGTGGTAGCAGGAGAGCTAATGAAACTGGCCAGCAGGCAGAGCTCAGCCTCTGTGATATTGTCTCCTAGAGGCTTCAAATCTGATGGTTTAGTCTCTTCTGGGCCTGCCCTGACAAACAGAGTTATTATTTTCCAATACATGTATAGGGGAAGCAAAAAGAATGCGTGTTCCTTGCTTTCTGAATGCTGCAAACTCTCCCATGGTTTGCAGTGCTGGGGCAGGGTAGGATGATTAAAAGAAGCAGAAATACACACCATCTGAATCATCAAACATGAAACATGAAATTGCTGGGGGACTCTGTAGAATTACTATATGAGTTCTACTGGTTGCCTTACACTGATTAAAGCAGCGGCAGTAGGTTATCAGCATGTCATTTTCACATTTCTTTTAACATTTCTTAAACTGTATGTGAAATTCTTATAAGATGGCAAGATCTCTCATACCATTCCTCTTCATGCAGTTTCTGAGAACTTTTCCAGAGATCATTCAGAAAAAACAACCAAAACTAGTCTGCAACAAGTAAGCAAGACACAGAAGTGGCAACAAGAATAGATCCTGTAAAGACATTAGAACAGAAACACAAAGAAAAATGTAGCTTCATTATTCAATAGAAAATGAAATTTGCCAAACTATATACAGTCTCTGATCTTCATATCCTGGGATTCTTTCTTTCTTCACATCAAGACAAAATGGACTTTTCTTCAGCACAAAGGAGATTAATCTTTTTCATTATTTCCATCTCAGAACTAGGCACAGGACAGTAAACACTGTACACACTGAGATGTATCAACAGAGTATTATACTTTGCTGGCTACTGTTTTCCTTTCCTTCTTTTAGTGCAGATTAGTCATGAAAGATTATGCTATGGGATAAGCAAACATAAACATTCAAAGTTGATAGTTTGATGGATGTATCAGTCTATCCATGATAGTAAAAGTCTGTATTATAGATAGAATATTTTTTCCTGTAACTTCATTGTAGACATTTGCTGAAAATAGGTAAAGACATTATAGTACAGATGAGTGTGATCTAGCCTTAAATGAGACCCACCAGTTTATCAACCACTGAGAAACAAAACTTATGATGAAAAGAACTAAACTCCACTGTCCTGATTATACTCATAACGTAAGAAATGCAATTTACTGTACGTCACAGAAGTATACATAATTTACTGCCGGAGACAAGTTACTGAAGAATTTCCATTGCAGACATTAATACCTATGTGTGTGGAATAAAAGGCTACTATCCATTTCAGAATTTTACACACCATTTCCTGCATTTATCCCTCCTGGACAACTGTAAATGACTTCCAGATGCAATTGAAACTAGCAGCTTGAAAATGATAGTGTCAATCTAAACTAGGTTTAAAATAACCTCCCAACCAAAAACCAAGTGAATATCTAAGCCCATGCCAGTAAGAAAATTAGACCAGTGTTTTAGGTTTAAAATAAATTCCTCACTTTGTACTTACTTACAATAAAAGTTGAATTTAATAGTGCAGAGTATTTTTTTCTTCCTTTAGTGGAAATTTGAATGTGGTTTTTATTACTTAAATTTCACTCATAAGTCACAGAAACTAAAAGTTACTATTTCTAAATATTTAATTTCTACACATCAGAACTACACTGGAAAAGAAACCTGCATGAAATTTTGCTTGTGTGGGAAAGCCACTAATACGTACTCTCGCTACTTCAGAACGTAGAGCAATGACACACTGCCTTTGCAAATACTGGAACTCGACTGAATGAAAGTATTTCTCTGAAGCACACAGAGACACATATTTAATAATATGGTTGAGTGAAATGTAGATTACCAACAAAAAGAATATACGTAAGATGAACTAACTATTCAAAACAAATAAAAGAAAGGGAAGAACAAAAAAAGTGTCTGGTGATACTGGGTGGCTCATGAGACAGCTAAAGGCTTTGAATTTTCCTCTTTTAACTAGAGTAATTTTAAACTTGAACCCAATTACTATTAATGTAAAAAGTATTACAATGTCATTACTTCTTCAGAGAGACTGGATGGGTTCACTTCCCGTAAACTTACTGGACTCCCAATAAACATGTAGTCTTCAGAATTAGAATTCTTCCTGGCAGGCTTAACAGGCAGATTTATGAATGCATAAATCTAGGTTTCAGTATTAATCTCTCAATTAGTTCTTCTTGAATCACAGTCAGGAATACTGCTGAAGCAAAGTGAAAAAAACTTAACTCTGAGATATTTATAGGACACCACTTTCTTGGATTGTCCATCTGAAACATTTAATTACCAGAAGATTCATCCAAATAAGTCCTATAAAAGAAGATCATAGAATCATAGAATCATAGAATGGTTAGAGTCGGAAGGGACCTTCAAAGGTCATCTAGTCCAACCCCTCTGCAAGGAGCAGGGACATCTCCGACTAGATCAGGTTGCTCAGAGCCCCATTCAACTTGGCCTTTAATGTTTTCAGGGATGGGGCATCCACCACCTCTCTGGGCAACCTGTTCCAGTGATTGTAAAATCATTACAAACTCAAAACTTCACTAAAACTTAGGATCTGAAAAAAACTAAGGCATTCTATTTCAACTAACATAAATAGAAAAACAAAGGAAAATTAATCCTGTGAACAGTTTGTGGCCCACAGAGAAGGAAATATTAATGAAATTATTTTAACCGAGCTTCACATTTTGTATGTCTGTTACCACACTGAGAGAACTGTCTTGTAAGCTACATTAAGATGCACATCAATTACACTCCTGCAAAGTGGCCTGGATGTCTTTGTCTCTGACTTTGATGTTCCTTTTCAGTTTGGGCACCTTTATTTTCTTCCCACAGAAGAGAAGGTGGGTGAAGGAGAAAAAAGTGTTACATGCCAATATAAGCTAGGGGTGCATCAGGATATTCATGACATCTAGCCTTAGGATCTAAGAAGTACTTCTAAATCACAGCACTATCTCAGGAAAGAGCCTCAGAAATATATAAGAATGAAAGAAAAGAGCTG